>CAIGRT010216199.1:0-20316 GCA_903798405.1 Fraxinus platypoda
TCTTGCTTGATTATTTTTTTTTTTTTTTTGAGTATGAGGTTTCTATATATAAAAGAATAATGATATATAGTATTATTGGGACTATAATACTAGTTTAGATGACTGCAACGATAAGACTTCCTAAATGTGATTCATTTATTTACTTTTAACGTGATCTATAAAATAATATCACTTACATACGGAATTTATGAAATATGTGATTAAAAATAAATTTTAGAAAATGAGGGACAAACATGGACTAAGCCCTTGTTTGAGCCTCATTTGGGAAAAATATATTTTGAAATAGTATTTTTTGAAAATCGTGTAGTTAAAAACTAAAATAAAAGATTCGATTTACGTGTAAAATTATTTTATTGAAAAATGTGTAATTCAGTTTTTGACAAAACAGGCTCAAATAAGGGCTAAATGTACTCAAGCCTATTTTAAGCATGATTTCTTTAAAATAGAGAGCATATTATATTTTGAATCTCTAAAATATTAAAAAACAACAAACTCGTTCTAGTTTTCAATAAATTTAAATATGAACTTGTTCTTTTCAAAAATTGCTTTGGTCTATTTGTA
This sequence comes from Fraxinus platypoda, assembly GCA_903798405.1. Lineage (NCBI taxonomy): Eukaryota > Viridiplantae > Streptophyta > Magnoliopsida > Lamiales > Oleaceae > Fraxinus > Fraxinus platypoda. The sequence continues at coordinate 562 of CAIGRT010216199.1, forward strand.
AACAATCATGATACATGTAAATTATCTTTTATATCATTATTTACATTATGTCATGTAGCAATATACTATTGGATAGTTTTTTTTTTTAACTTTTTCCTTCCACAATTTTTTGAAAACAAAGGAGATTTCATAATTATTATAAGAGAATGAATGTACATTTGTAATTGGGTATTTATCGCACGTCTGGTAGGATGTTGATTAAGCTTCTTGACGTAGCGCGACCTATTAGTCCAATATTTTTTGAACATTAGGATTTTTTTTTTATTAACTTCAAAAGTTTAGTCTTAGGGTTTTTAAAAGTTATTTTTCCCCAATATTATTCGAAAATATGATAGGAAAATTGAGAGATGTTACACCATCAATAGATTTATTGAAAAGAACTATACAATCTGACTGTTGACAACCATAACATAAGGAAATGGGGCCATGACCACAACCATAACATAAGGAAATTATTAAATCTATTAGTTCAACCTAAATTATTATATAGGATCCTAGTTTTAGAAATGTTCCGAGTAGGGACTTCATATTTTAGTATGCTATGGCCAATAAAAAAAAAATAATGACTTCATAGATATACATACAGGCTTTATGTTGGACCACCATTTGCATTCCATGACTAAAATGTAAGCTATTGAAAATGTGAACAATTCTTAGACGCATTATTTTCAATTAAAACACCATGATATATAGTATGAACCTCGACTAGTTGATTTGAAATTACATTTTTAGCTATTTACAATCCCGAATCGTTGATTTCAAAGTACATCTTTAAGTATTTACAATCCCAATTCGTTGATTTGAAAGTACATCTTTAGGTATGGCCATTTCAGCCCCCGTAGGCTGTGCTTTGCCGTAATGGGACTACACGACACAAATTTACATGCCACTCGCAAAGGTGACGAGTAAAGCAACTCTATACTCAATTGTCGACATATATTTGGTCATTGTTTGAGGAGCCTCATTTTTTGAAATTAAATTTTGTAATTAAAAAANTCGCAAAGGTGACGAGTAAAGCAACTCTATACTCAATTGTCGACATATATTTGGTCATTGTTTGAGGAGCCTCATTTTTTGAAATTAAATTTTGTAATTAAAAAAAAAATACTTTCTTGGAGAATATATGCTATTAAAAAATAGAGAAAAAAAATTGAATTTACGTGCGAAATTATTTATTGAAAGCCTGTTGTTTAAAGTGAATTTGAGAAAAAAAAAAAAGTTTCAAAGAACGAGATTCAAACAAGAACTTAGTATTCTTTAAGTCGCATGTCAATTAATTTTATTTTATTCAATCTCGAGTATGTTCTGCCAGTCCAATTGAGAATCTCGATCTGAGTCAATGAAGATGTAAATTCTAGATGGAAAATATATATATTTTTTGGTAGTAATTTTACATAGTAGTAAAATGACTATTGTTGTCTGTTGAGTAGATAAAGATTAAAACCAAGTAGTAGCATTAGTGTCTCACATTGGCAGGAGCCAAAAAAGTGGTACGAAACTAAAAACTTATGTGGAAAATCTATTTAATCGTTAAGTAGTCCTATTAGTGCCATTCATGTCAATTTCTCTTTTTGTATGTCTCGAATAAATCAGAATCGAGGGGTTCTTGGTTGGACCAGTATTTTCATGAGGTCGAATCGAGGTAAATAATACCTTTTCAATTTTTGCGGACTTTACCATAATCTTCAATTTGTACCACAAAAGTCCATAACCTTTCAGAAATATGTATCTGGAGTCCAAATGGATGGAAACATTTGACCGTTAGTTGACCAAAAAGTTTGATTTTGACCAAATTCAGTAAGGACAAATTGGTAACTTAATTAATCCCATATTATAAAAATAAAAAAATAATAAGAAAGGAAATGAAAAAAAGTTCTCTTTCACCCCCACTCTGCAAATCAACTGCGAGCACCACCGCCTAATGCAGTCACCACCATCGACGCCTAATGCCTCACCACCTCCAGCACCCCTGCAAATCAACCGCGAGCTGAAACCAACAAAGTAGGAAAACCACTGTTCTTAAAAGCCTCCATTCACGTAGCTGCAAACGGCTTTGCTACTTGTACATCACCTCTTACACAAGGGGTGACATACAAGTAGCATAATTCTAGCTACAAATCAACAGTGGTTTACAATCATATAATGATACCTTGATTTCCATTATAGTTGTAAGATTTTGAGAAGTACAAGAATACAAGAAGCTCCAGGGCATTAAGTCCAGCAAGTAACCAATAAAAGTAGTCTAGATGTGCCCTGTTTGGGTTACTCGAAAACCAACCATCTCCATCGGCTCGACGAGTAAGATTGTCAATTATGGATATGAGAAAACTGCTCAAGAACTCACCAATGCCAATAATACTAAGAAATAATGAAAGACCTACACTTTTCAATTTGCAAGGTACCTCATCATAGAATAGTTCTTGCAATCCGACCATTGCGAAAATATTAGTCATTCCGCATAGTATGTATTGAGGCACTAACCACCAAAAACTCATAGGTACCTTTTCTTTCAGTGAGTCGACCAGTCCATACGCCCGAGCAGTTTCCAGTCTTTTGCTCTCCACGAGTGCTGCAACAACCATGGAAAGAATGCACAAAAACATTCCCGTTCCGATTCTTTGCAGCTTTGTTATGCCCAAGTGACTTCCCGTTATACTTCTAGCAATCGGCACGAAAATGCAGTCATAAATTGGAACTAAGAGAATAACTGAAATACCGGTTAGGCATTGTAGTGATGCAGCTGGTATATCGATGCTTGAACTGATGGATCTGTCCATCGTTATTCCTTGTTCGGTAAATAGAGTTGAAGTTTGAGACGAGACAACAGCATATCCCAAAGATGTTACCCAAATAGGAATCAACCTTAAAAGTGTTTTTGCCTCTTCGATTTCACTTACATTGCTTGCTTCCTCCTCGTACTCTCCAGAACCATCTGGTGCAAGCAAAGCTTTGTTAAGAAACCTGTCATGGAGCCGTAAATACACGAGAGTGAATAGCTTGATGTTAAAGCAAGGGCAGTAGAGCAAGATTAACCTATTGAAGAAGTTAAATGTCTCTATTAATATCCAGCTATCTATTTGACGAATTAGAACCTCAACTCCACCAATTTCTTAGCTTATAAGTAGTTCACAGACCTCGCTAAAAGGTTGATTCTCAGATAGTTCTTCCTAATCCAGAGAGCGATAATGAACGAATACCAGACAGAAAAACACAAACACAAATGCACATATTTGTAGCTGTTCACTGTCAACCTTGAACCTACGTCCACTTGCCGTTGCAAGATTTCACTAAAGTCAATAAGAAAGAAGTTTGAGAAGGAGAATCAGACCCCTCAAATTTTTTTTTTTATTCACACATGAAGTACAAACTGCCCTCTCAGATTCCTATATATTAGGTAGGAAAATAACTGCACTTGAAGGGAAAGCAAACAGTATAATTAGACTAAATTGCTAAATTAAAAAGAAGAGCACTTTTTTGAGGCAGGGAGCTCTCCACACAAGAGAAACTCGTATCTTACTTGAATTGTTGGGAACATAGTTGAGGCACTGTTTCTTGCCCTTCTACATTGTAAACACTGGTGGAAGATTTGGTCCTCCAATTTAGAGCTGCTTTGACAAACACGCGACTAATCCTCCAGAGTGGGTGATTCTCCTCGACTTTGATTGTATATCGATAAGATCTAGTTCCAAACAAGAATATGGCCAATGAAACTGCCATTGAAATGCATGGGATCCCAAATCCAAGACTCCAACTAAGGTTATCTTGAATGTAATTCAAGACCGAAACTGCAGTCAAAGGACCTGCAACTGAACTAAAATAGATCCAATTGAAAAACGAGCTCCGGCCTCTTCTTTCTTCAGCATCTTGTTCATCAAACTGGTCGGCCCCCAAAGCCATGATACCGGGGTTTTGCAAACCTTGACTGAATGCCACTAAATATAGCGAGAAGAAGAAGAAGAAAACTTGAAGGTGATTAGGTCTTTCGCTGTTAAGCATGGCTGATAGAGTCAACAACCCGAGTGCCTGTGTTCATTCAAACAGAAAAATGGTGAGCATCAGGGACCGATGCAAAAGGCGATTAGGTCTTTCGCTATTAGTGCATATTTGGAACATAGTAGTGGACTCGATTGAACGATACATAGAAAAAAGATTTAGCTTCTAGTTCTCTCTTAATAATCCTCCCTATAAAACATGACATTGATGAATAAATGAATTTGGTGTGTGCTTCAAAGTTCCTTATGTACGACTTATATGAACTAACTCCGAAAATGTCATTTTAACTTATATTCAGTATCATAGAAAGATTCTATACATCCAATCTTGAGTGTAAATATACCTTTTGCATCATTCTTGCAATTAAACCATGATCATATTTGAGAAAACATCAAATTGGATACTGACCAAAATGTAGACCACAGAAGAAAATACAATGGTCCAATATCGACCCACAAATGAATCGGCTACAAAACCACCCAAAAGTGGCAGTAGAAGGCCAGTGCCTGACCATATATTCACTTCAGCAGCCGCAATTGCCGTTGGCTGCCTAAGATGCCCCGAAAGATAAGTTATTATGTTGGAACTTATTCCAAAATAAGCAAATTTCTCTGCCACCGCAGCACCTGTCATTCAGTTCGCACTTCTTGTCATGACTTCGAACACATTGAAGATATAAATATAAATAAATAAAACGTCGGAGCAGTGATCATTGATTAATACTTAGTATCATTAAAAAAAACCAGAGCCGCTGTACCATTATTAAAAATTTATAGGGGATGATTCTCACTAATAAATAATAATTCGATCTGGAGAAAGTTTCTTCACTTAAAATTATACCATCTAAATTAGCCACGAAATATAACTAAATAGTACATATTTGGATTAAGTAAAGGCTCATTTAGTTTTTGTTTTTTTTTTCTCCTTATTATTGTCAAACAATATCTAACTTCCCTACCAAACATGCCATGGTTGTCTACAAGTCTTGTGTACAATTTTTATAAATAACAACGTTATAAGAACTTGACCGACAGACATAACAATGATAAATAACAATTTTTATCACAAATTATTCCAAAAATATGAACAATAATTATTCACCATTGTGTTCCTTTATATAATAGATGCATGTATAGAAAGAGAAAAAGAAAAAGAAAAGAAAAGAGCAGTTACCTATAGTGAAATAGGCAGATCGCCGGTATCCCGATGTCGACCTCTTGGCTGGCTGGCCAGAGTAATCGACCATGCCGGCGACCGTGTCGTCAATGGCGGCATTTTCAGTGGTCTGAAATCCGGCTGAAGAAATAGACATTGAGTAGTACTCCTCTGTACAACTAATTCATGCACAATGCTGAAACTGACTCAAGAATTGAAACAAGTGGAGAACGACGAAACGGGGAGTTTGACTGTTTACGTGGACACTGTAGACTTATATACAAAAATGCATGCACCCGGGATTTCGAAACACGTAGCAGGGACGGAGGATTTATTTCACTTTCCAGAAGAAATAATATAAGTCCATGAGTCAGCACGAAATTCGGAAGTACCCGACTAGCGGTGGAGTTAAGATTTTCTCTTGACTGGACCATGAGTCAGCACGAAATAATAAAAAAATTCATTTTTTTAGAGGATGTCAACAATCTTATTAAATCTTTAACGGTTACATTTCTTACAATTATGGTTATTACTTTCTATTACATATAGTCCTGATCATCTATCCTTGATGGGTAGGATAAAAATTTTACACCGTCGATGTTGTACCTCGAAACCAAATCTGCAAACTTAGTCAGCATTTGGTGAATAGTAAAGCAACATGCGTGCCGAATGAAAACACCGATTCTTTCCCCAATCCAAGCGGGTTACATACTATCAATAAAAGACACGTGTGCTAATGAATAAAACGCGACTCTAAACCAAATCAGTTATGAGGTAGCCAATAAAAAGTCGCTATCTCTTATTTTCCCAAAATGACCAAATAACCCCAATATTTGGAGGAAAATCTATAAATACCCCTCATTTAAAGAGAAACGCATACAATTCAAATACCTCTCTATCAAATATCCATTTTATCTTTAACTCCTATTTGAGCATCAAAACTAGTAAGATTTGAAGATGAAAGTCCAGCTAGATGAGAGGATTTGTTAATTTGATTTTTATTGTTAGTAAATTGGCACCGTCTGTGAAAAACCTAAACAAGTAGACCATGAAAATATATGAAAAAAGCTCAAAGTCCTTGAGATCTGAAATCATGAGTTGGTTTGAAGAGAAACCGAAGGAAATGAAAGCATCAGAAGTGGAAGTCGAATAATGTAGCAAGCGTCCTCCAGAAAGTGATGCTGATCCTAATAGATTAAGAGAGGAAACTCCAACAAAAGCGCAAGCCGACATTTCTCCAGCACATCGTCGCTGCTTGCGGAAGAAAATATCTATTGCTAAAATCATTCGGGAAATGGCTAAGAGCTTGAAAGCGCTAACAGCAGATAACACTTTTTGCGGACAAAGATTGAACACACGAAGGCAAGCGCCCAAGATAAATCTTAAGAAAATGAAACTAATCTTTCTAACATCACTTTTCGCAATGACAAAACAACATACATGCGTCAAAAACTTGTGATAGCACGTCAAAAAAGCAACACAAGTGATGACATAGGAATAGGACTGTCAAGGAAAGTTCCCAGAGGAAGTTACCTCACATGATAGGAAGAACAATCGTTGAGAAGGCTGAAGGGTTCTAAGTTCGTTCAATACCTTGTATAACACTCCTCTGGGCGAGTAATATGAGGTTTGACCTACAAGGTCGTACGAATTGGACAATGATGATGAACATCTACCATTTTCGAAGGACAGGAATCGATCCCGAATAACTTCATTCGATCGATGGTGGAGAAGTACAGTGGCAAAGGAGATCTTATAAAGCATTTGTGTGAGTATATGACACAAATGCTACTAAAGAAAGGAAGTCTTGCACTTAATTGCCAAGGCTTCTATCTAACTTTGGATGGGTCTGCTAAGCGATAGTATAGGAAGTCATCACTAGGATCGATCTGGAATTGGCCACAGTTAAAAAAACCTTCCTAGGAGCATTTGTAGGAAACAGGGCAAGCCGTGGCTAGGAAGCTTAACGATATGAGACAGGAGAAAGGTGAGTCCCTCAAGAGCTACTTTATGCAATTCAGTAATGAACTGATCGTTTGCAAAACTATATATGATGAAAAGGACTGGGACGTCTTGTGGAATGGATTGTTGATGGCGACTCCTTTCTAGTAGGATGTTCGTAACAAGAATCTATCCTCTTACCATCAGTTGAGAAGTTTGATATAAAATGAGATACAGACTCAGGATATAATTGAGAATCGAAAGAAGGTAGAACAAGGGCGAGCTCTCAAGTAAAAAGCTTTCACATATACACCTAGATTGTCGAAACATAAATAATCGCGCCTTAGCGACCTCAAAAGAAAAGTACGAATGATCTTTCCAGCTCTCTCACAAGTAGCTAGAGAAGCAGCTTCATCCCTGAAAATCAGAAGGTAAAATTTTGTAAAATTCATTGTAACAGGGACCACTACACGGATGAATGTTTCGAGATAATTAGGATGGTAAAGCTTCAAAGTCAGCATGATGAGACACATGAAGGATCTGACAACCGAAAGCCTCCTTACTCAAGCACTAGAGGGCAGGGACGATGTCGAGGTTGATGAAGTAGATTAATGCATGCGGACTACTCGTGAGCACCAACAAAACAACCAACACTCTAGACATCTTATAAGAGAGATTCATAGTATTATCAGAGATCCGTATGTTGGCGAGAAAACGATAAATGACTCACGACCTCTAGTAAAAGACATTCATATTATTATCGGAGGACCTTATGTTGGCGGGAAAACAACAAACGCACAAAATAATGATGTTCGAACTGTTAAGAAGCCCACATTGTAGAATTCTGGATTCGAGGAAATTCTCAACCTGCATTTCTTCCATTTACTTTTAATAGTGATGATGAGCAGGGAGTCATATATCCCAACTGTGATGTAATGGTACTGCGGGCTATAATAGCTCATAATGGCCTTAGCCGCATGCTGGTGGATAATGACAGCTCTGTTCATTGTGGCAGAAAGCATGACTCCGACCTAATATGGACTTTGATGGCTTCATAAACTTGCTCCACGACTCGGATTTGATGAAGTTGGAGCTCAATCACCTCGAAAAAGAAGTTAGAGATTAGTCTCTCCTACTGGATCTCCTAAATTTTTAATGTCCTATAGTAAGAAATGCTGTCGTTTATTAGAAATTACTGAAAAAGAAATGGATATATAAGGTCGTTTAAATGTGTGAAACAATGGTATTTTGATTAGGATTTTGTGGTTTGCAGATAAGGAAATGGAATCAGGATAAGCGCAATTCAAGATCAAAGTATTGAATTTATCAGATAGCCTCCGTGAAAAAGCTTTTGAAGAGGTTCTATTGTTATTTATTTGAATTCAACTCCTTGTAAAGACAAAAAATATTACATATGTACAAGTGGCAATACTGCATTAACTTATTCAACTGTAATTTTTGTCCAGCAACCAATGAAATCTTGTCAGCTGGCAATCTGTTAAAAAAATTATCGACCATTTATGTACATCTAGCAGGATTGTATTTATTTTCCTTTTAAACTTTAATTTGCATTTCATGATGTTCAATTGATTTTTATGCTGCAAATGGTTAGTTTGTGTTCCCTTTATAAAATGTTGTTTATGGAAGTGGAAAATTCAGCATTGATCAAAATTGTAGCTCCATGGTGGGGTGGGTGGAGGTGGGGTGCTTTAGGGAAGATGAACAATTATAATTTCATTTTATTTTTCTCTCCTTTTTTGTTTTTATTTATTTGTTAATTATTTTATTGGATAAATATAAAATTACAATTTTGCCCTTTTAAATTTGGTCAAAATATAGCCAATTATTTTTTTGGTTGATTAGCGGAATCCATCAATTTATCCTTCAACTGCAATCAAGATGAAATGTTTGGGACCCCAATTGCAATTCTCCCATCTTTAAATTCATATTAGGTTAACTATATGTTTTAGATTAAGCTTTTATTTGATATAGATTCTTTAAATTTTATTTTTCCTCAAATTCATTTTCAACGACATATTCCTTCAATAAATTACATAATTAGTCTGATTATAGATAAGAACCTTGGCCCCATATGGAATGAGCCCATCAAATAAGTGAAAATTCGAATTTCAAAAGGGAAAAATATTTTAAGGGAAAATTTCATATCCTAGACCACAACTATAAGCCATTTCAAAACTAAGAGGTTTCAAATTGCTAAAAACAAGCAGTAACTTACCATCAATAGCCGAACTCTCTAAAATTACAAATTCACCTCCTTAAAATACAATTCATCATCGAGCACATGATAAAAGCCACAGAGATCTCAACTATTGCTGTCTATATTGACCAGAACTGTGTGAATTGACATTAATCAGAAAATCCAAGTCACAAGTTGTAGATATTCTTCACATTATATTTGAATAATTTGACAATTCTTGGCATAGATTCTATTATATCAATCATCATTGAAATCAATAAATTCGTATTGATCAGGTATATCATGCTAATTCATTGAATTTTATGTTTGTGTACTGTTTCAACATTTTAATGAATGATCGGTCAATTTATGTTACTAGTTTATGTATTTCATGTAATATGTCACATTCAAAAACTTTGGCATATTAATAAATGCATATGTCTGTAACCTCATGTCGATATTTATGTTAAAGAGGTAAATTTTGTGACCTCATTGATTGTAATGTGACCGTAATGAAGAGGCAGTGTTCTGATTTATTTTATGAGATAACATGTATTCAAAATATGTGACCTACATTTATAAAGAAATGAAATTGTATTCTGATTGACATTATTTGGTGGATTCTACAAAATTGGATATTGTTTTGTATTGTAATATGCATATGTATGTGGTTTGTGATCATGAATTGATATATGTGATCTTTATCTATACAATTTGATTGAATGTACTGTGTAAAAGGTCTGTGACCATTATGTTCACATTGTGTAATGTAATATGAATCCGTGACATGAACTATTTCAATATGTGAAATGTATGAACAATATGTGGCCCGCATTTATTCATTCTGTGACCATGAATTAGAAACCGTGACATGCATTCATTGTGACTTAGAATTATATTTGTGAGTTACATTATTTAATTTGAATTTGTAGAAATGGCTTACATTCACATTTGTTTGTTGAATGGATCACAATTATCATTGGTGTTGATTGATTGTAATTGTTGTTATATGAAACTTGTGGATACAATTATGACAGAGTTTGGTTTGTATTCTACTAAGGTGGCAGTCATAATGAAATATGTATTGAGCAGTGATTTGCCTCTGATCATAATAAAAAGTGACATCAATGTGTTGTCGTACATGGTGCTGAAGGATATGGACCGTGATCCTTCTAAATACCTCCATAAACATTGAGATCATAGCTGCAGAAAGTATAAAACAATTTGTCATGGTACCAATTGATGTACAATCCATTGGACATGAATTTTCATTATTGGCTATGTCATCAGATATATGCGAAGCGTAGTAGAACCATCACGTCACAATTTTGAACATGAAGTCATAGTTGTATCCGTCGCTGATACTAGGGATGTAGAGAAATGAATGATTTTTCGTAACAAGGAGATTCTGAAGCTGAGCTTGCTTTTTATGCAATCCAAAATACGTTTGAATATATGGTTGACGATGACATCTGTGACTTCATGTCATCGAGCTCCCATTCAACAATTGATTTTTAGACTAGAGTTAAGATATTTGTCCACTAAATTGTTTTCTCAATTCCTCAACCATCTATAACATATGACTACTAACGAGTTCCACGATGAATGTGAAAACAAAAATAATTCAATGATGTTTGACCATTGTAAAATGCCATGTGACTTGTGTACTATCTACCGTGACTTGAGCACATTGACATTTGACCTATGACAAATATCAAAATTTAAATTGAATGCATAAACCAATAATATGTGACCACTTTAAATGGACTTGTGATGGAAACATAAACATGTGACATGTGCACACAAACCTGTGAGCTAACGTGAGAATGTGAAGTATTATGTTACAATAAGCAAAATGTGATAACGTGTTATATACAGCACTAACATTAAACTAATAACTTACATCATTCGATAGAGGCCTAGCTGAATGTGGTGTATGCAGATTATTTGTGTCAGTTGACTGACTATCCCCAGTCAGAGAATTATCGTAGAATGATATTCCCTGTCATCTCGGTGGGGGTCAACAAAATCATCATCATCATCATCAAATTTTATATCCGCGTGTCCAAATCTACCGTCGATTATCATAAGCACAGATGTAGATGGTTGTATACCGGAGGAACAAGCTTTCTACTTGTCCTCACAAAGTGAATTGAGCTATCCATACTATCCCCTTTCTCTTTTCTCCACGTGAAAGTTCCAGTTGGACATGTTTGATATACCTCACTTCAGTCATGTGTGGCATTGCTATTTCAATGTCCAGAGGATCCAAGTCACATATTTCCACTCGCCATTCCAAATACATTGAAAATATAATGTCAGCAATATTACAATGTATGAAGCATCAATTTGGATGTTGATTTGTAATAATACATCAATATACATTTAAAATAATTTTGGTATGAAGATGTGATATGAGTCTGTGTGTAAATGTGTATGTGATTTGTAGCTTAGCAGATGATAGGTGATCCTCCGCCATCCAATTCCTTATTTAGGGGTACACTTTTGAAATCCTTCAAACTACATATCCATCGAGACTAGAAATCGTCTCATATATCCGTACTTAAAACATTATAGTAGACTACTTAATCTATTATAGGCCGTTCTCTTACTCAACCCCTCCCTCAATGAACATATTAATGTGTTAAAAAGAGACTTACCTCATGGGAACGCATTAAAGTCTTCAACTAGTACGAACAAGAAGTGATCAACAACCTTCTTGTAATCTCTCAGATATAGATATGAAGTAATGAAATACCATGCCCCGAGCATAGAAATATCCTCATCTGGAATGTCACTCGCATCGCAGCAATAAATGCTTCCCTAACATCTTCACGTGTCACAATTTTCAACTGACTGAAATTTCTATTTTTCAAACGTGGCGGACTCTTCTCCAGCCTATTTATATTGCCATTGCCAAAAATATCTAATCCCGGTCACTAAACAAAACTCGAGAAGTTAGAATCTAACAATCTCTCTGATATATTAAATCACATTTCATTTTTATTGGGTTGTTAAACTTGGCTCAACAGGAAATAATGTATCAACTGCACTTGAACTATAAACCATTAGCTTCCTTTAGATTTGTTTCGAATTTTGTCACCACACCTTTTGTGGGAGCAATTGTATTTTAACCAGGAAACCAACTATCTTCTGGTATAATAAACCTCCAAATCTGCATATTGGTCACAAATAAAAGAATCGTTGGTCATGGATGGATGGATAGGTCACAAACGACGTAATTTAGGTCAGTACTAATTTAGAAATAAAAAATATAAAATCCCTTTTTATAGATCACACTTTCGAATAACATCACACACTTAATTCATATGTCACAAATTGAATAGAATATATGTCATAAATGTAGAATACATCATCAATACTTGTTATTCATCAATTTTAGGTTCGTAAATATGCTTTAAATGAAGAACAAAATGATAAAAAAAGGTACCTTCTTCACGATCGAACTTGTGACTGATCCAGTAGATTTGTGTCTTTTGAAAAGAAAATCTTTATGTATTTCATTTACCTTTCTTTTACCTCTTCTATTAGAGACCTCATCTACATTATTCTCTCGGTCTCACTTCTCAATCGAGCAATTTATCGTTTTTATGATATAGAGCTTTCATAGAGTAAAATAGATAATAGATTGATGTTTACATAGTGGGAAGATAATGTGTGTTGACGGCGGTCGCAAGATCACTGGAGAAGTAATAGTGACGAGTGAACAGTGTTTCGTGCGATCGTGCAATATAGTGAAATGGTGAAGAAGGAAAGTAAGATGAGGTTTTTGAAACATACGGAAGTGATGTTTTCTATTTTGAAAAACTTCAATCACGGGAAATACAATTATTAGTTTGTAAATTAAATATTAAATATTTAAATATAAGATATCTGATTTGTGAATGGTGAAACTTCATCCCTATTTTTAGAATATTGATCTTTAAAAAATAGGGTGCGATGTAATTTCCCCTTATTTTAAACCCCACAAATTTCAATTTAAAAATATGGTAATAGCAAATTTTTTAAAAAAATCATGTATAGATCTATCCCACCCTATACCATCGTATGCCATAGTCGTCCCATCCCAACCCCATATTCTCATTTGTCTTGGCAAATTCTGGATTCTTTACCCCACCTCCAAGCATCCACCCTACACTACCCCATATTCTTCCAAAAACTTTCTCAATCCCACCGTTTTAACCATTTTGTCAAGGATAAATTGAAACAAGAAGCATGAAAGACAAACTTATGTTCCATTAAATTACATCAACTTAGCTTGATTTGTTTGAGGTGGATGTAGAGGTGGCGATGGCGATTGTAGATTCGAGGTACTTTGGATGTCCCTTTTGATGTAGATCTGAAAGTTGCTGGTGGTGGCACTATAGTTGGTAGTAGTTCAATAAAATGTGAAGGTGGTGTGATTGTGAATTGCTGATTTGATTGGGGTGGGGGGTGGTGGAGGTGATTGAGTAAGTGGTGATTGTGGATTTGAGGTGGTGACGACTATTTGGGTAGTGGTGATGCTGGTGAAATAGGGTGGGTGAGGTTGCGTGGGAGTAAATAGTGCTTATGACCAGTTAATTGAGTAATTTATGAGCATAAATAATAACTTTGTGATATATTAAACGTATGATTTGAGACTAAATTTATGACCGTGGCTCATAAATTGTGTCTTATGTGGCTGTGACCTTGTGTTTTTATGAATAGTATGTGATCGTGACATTATATTATTATGACCGTGACATAATTAACTAAATTATATATAATAATATTTTATCAAATGATACAAAATGTGAAGTTGTATTTTGAAACCTTTGTACTTGTGTATTTTTTCCCTTCCCAAAACACATCAAATAATATTAGTAGCATAAATCATTATACCAATAGACCTCAATAAAAGGGTAAAGCGAAAAGTATAAACTATTACGATTTATTGGGGTTTAGTTATTTTTTATTTGATTTAGCAATGAATCAAGTAAATTAAAGAAAAAAGAATCCATTTTAAATATTTTGAGAATGAAATTTGATTTATTAAAATAGTTATAATATTCGATAATGGCTGAATATTGTACTTGAATCTTAAGCACCAATATTGTTACTCAAACGTAAATGGTGTAAACCGGACATTTACATATACTAGAAAGTGAAAGGTTCTTTTCGTTTATAGATGCTACCTTACCTCTATTAGTTCATATACTTGGTGATGACTTGTCTCATTGTCAGTGGAGAATCATCTTTAATTTGGATTTGCCCCAAATAGGTTAGTAAATTCAAATATGATTCGAAGTGCTCAAATATCTCAGCCAATTGAATGGGAAATTGGGGTGGAATTAGCAGAATGAGATTGTGATTTTCATTATCTCATCGAAAAGCTAAAACTTTAAGTGCGCAATTTTTAATAAACGAGACGCCACGGGAGTATCATCAAATTTAACATCTAAAAGTTTATGCTTCTAAAGAAGACTACATGTATTTATTAGACTATATCTTCAAGGACGAAAAAGTATCCAACCACCATATCCAGATCAAAATGTGCAAAAATAAACAAAAATGCGTGAAATATATCGAAAAGCTTTAAAATGTACCAAAATATGCGAAATGTATCAAAACGTGCCAAAAATATACCAAAATGTGCGAAACATTCCAAAATGTAGCAAAATGGGTGAAATATATTATATCTTGCCAAAAAACTATCAAAACAAATTAAAATGCATAAAAATGTACCATAACTCTCCAAAACATACCTTAACATGTCAAAAATCGACCAAAATGTGTGAAATGCATATAAATTGTATCAAAATGCTTTCAATGTAACAAAAAACTCCAAAATGTACCATAATGCACGAAATGTCCAAAAATACATGAATTTACCATAATGTACTAAAATACATTAAAATGCACTATCAATATGTGTCAAAATATGTGAAAATATCATAACACTCTTAAAGTGTACAAAAAATGCACGAAAGGTATAAAAATGCTCAAAAATGTAACAAAAAGCACCAAAATGTACCAATATGTGTCAAAATAGACCAAAATATGTTAAAATACCATAATGCTCCAAAGTGTACAAAAAATGCTCAAAAAATGTAACAAAAACTGCGAAAAGTATACCAAAATATACCGTAAGGCTAAAAAATGTACCAAGATGTACAAAATATACCATAACTGTTAGAAATGGACCAAAATATGAAAATGTACAAAATCGTGTCGAAATGTAACAATACGCCAATATGTAGCAAAATACGTGCCACAACTCACTAAAATATACAAAAATGGATTAAACGTTCCAAAATGTACCAAAAATGGACCATATCTTGGAAAAGAAATTGACAAAAAGCACAAAATATATTTTTTTTAAAAAAGGCCCAAATTTACCATAATGAGCTAATGTGCATCATTACGTGCAAAAATGCCCCCAAAATGTTCAAAATATGTGAAATTTATCAAAATGTGCAAAAATAAATAAAAATGTGAAAAATGTAACGAAACATTTTAAAAGGTACCAAAATGCACGAGCTATGAAGAATGTGGTCTAAGAGTTGAGTTTGGGCATCCAAAATATTTATCGATTCGGATGGTTGAAGAGATTGGCTCAACAACCACCTCACTTTGACAAAAATGAGTAAAACGAAAAGAGATTTATTCAGCACAACAAATTTTAATAGAATTTATTTATTCTTGAAGTATGATTTTAATATCTCAGGAACTACGTGATGATATAAAAATGATTGAGGGATACAGATTAACTCGAAACATATTCGACCTCGTAGAAAGTTTAATGAAGCTTATGAACAAAACAAGAGGAGCTTTGTGCACAAGGAAAACTAGATAAATCGATTTCTTTGATAGTATAGTTGAGGAAAACATTATATGTCAAGTTACCAAATACTAAACCCAGAGACAACATTTTCCTTTTTGTAAAGTCTAATCGAGGAATTTAAGACTATCTCTAGTTACCAAGTCAACTTTACAACAAACAAAAATGATGTCTTTTAATTCTAAACACATTTGCAGCCTCTAATTTTCAAGTTAGGATTTTGGGAACTAAATTTTAGGTCATGTTTTCAATAAGATTAATGTGTTCTTTCATTCGAGGTCGTGTTTTCGATAAAAGTAATGCTATTTAGCATCGCTACCATTGCTATTTAGCACTAAGTATCATTAAATGAAATTTATAATTAAATGAATCACATAATTGCATCTTTATTAAACCTATCATATAATGTCATATAAGCTAGTACTCTAAATAACATTACTCTTTCGATAAATAACAATATTTCATTCTTATACATTCATCAAAGAAGTCATGTTTTGGCCACATAGAACATCTATAGTTTGTACCATAAGCAAGGAAATTCACCTCTATAATCAGCTTGGAATTTTTCATTTCTTTATTAAAAACAACATTTTGAGTTGCATAACTCAAGCAAGCAACATTTAGCTCAGTTTCTTCCATAATACTTCTCTTCTACTAGCCATATTTGTCCAGCTAATGTTTCTACGCTTCTTCAAAGACTGTTTCTTCGATTATAGACATAAGATTTTGCAAAGGACAAGTAGATAGCAAACAAAGCAGCACTAAGCCCAGCCAGTAGCCAATAGAAGTAGTCGAGATGAGCCCGATTAAGGTTGTCTGAAAACCAACCATCTTGACCGGGGCCACTGGTGGCTTTCTCAACCACAGAGATAAGAAAACTGCTCAAGATACTCCCTATGCCAAATATACTGAGGTATAGAGCAAGACCAATACTCCTCAGTTCATTGGGAACCTGGTCGTAGAAGAATTCTTGAAGCCCGATCAAGGTAAATACATCTGCAATTCCAAAAAGCAAGTACTGAGGTAGCATCCACCAGACACTCATTGGAACTGTTGCATTTGGCAGGTCCACCAGTCCATATTCGATAGCAATTTTCAGACGTTCCATCTCGACCAAAGCAGCAATTACCATGGAAAGAAAAGATAAAAGTATTCCAGTTCCAATTCGTTGAAGCATTGTTATGCCGGAGGGTTTCCCGGTAATGGATCTTGCAATTGGAACGAAAATACAATCATAGATTGGAATAAAGACGACAACTCCAACACTCACAAAAGATTGAAATGAAGCAGCTGGTATTTGTAGACTAGACGTGATATGGCGATCCATTGTAACTCCTTGCTTGGTGAATAAAGTCGAGGATTGTGAATATACAATTGCATATCCTAAACACGCAATCCATATTGGAACAAGCCTGATTACTGCCTTTGCCTCTTCAATCTCAAGGATACTACAAACCTTCCCGTCTTCCATCGAACCATCAGGTGCAAGAAATGCTTTATTAAGAAACCTGTCACAGTCCAAAATGTCGAGTATTGAAGCCTAATGATGATTATAGGCTTCACATTCAAAAGTCTTCAGAATGGTTTCTTGCAAGATTGGTAAGCACGTGGTTAAATGCAAATTTTGTCAAGGCATTAACTAATGTAAATATTTTATGGGCATGGGAAAAGGCAATAAACAATTTTCATATTGTAATTAATTGACGAGGCCAAACACTTGTGTATAAATGGAGTAGCTTGGCAGATGAAAATTTACTAGTGTGAAAGTGATATGCAGAAACAAAGAGTTTAGACGAGAAAAAACCTCTGTATAGGCTAGAAGATGCAGTCAGTATTTTCTCTGTGTTCTTTCTTTCGTTAATATGGTGAAAAAAATGGTGTAGGTCTGTGGACGTAGCACAATTGTTTAACCACGTTAAATCCTTGTCTTTCGTACTTGCTCTTTTTTGTGTCTTCTATTTCTTCTCAGTTTAAATAATTTATTTCACATCCCACTGATTATGGAGGAATTAGTAGCATCTAATTCATAATAGTTGATACCATTATTACGATCATATAAAATAAAGATTTAGAGATGAGTACCAGTGTATTTTTTCCTTGTTCTAGGTTAAATGGTAAAATGTTTACCTGGTTTAGTTAAGGGAATTTTATTCATTAATATACTGTTATACTAATAGACAATAGTGAACTTGGATAATGCACAAACATAGACTGTTGAATTCTATTGAGAGCACACATATTGGGACTTATCTATAGAAAACTTAAGGGAAAGTTTGGAAATGCATACTAGACAATGCTATGGATAAAAATTTAGTTTTACTTTCTTCCTGAATTTTTAGAATTATATAATAATTTTTACCAAATAAGCCGTACAAAAGTCAGGTCAAGAGGCATTTGTCCTTTGAAATATCAAAATAAGTAATAAAATAGTAGTAGAATTACCTGAACTGTTGAGAGCCTTGATAAGGCAGAATACCCTGAGCATCCTCTTCCTTAGATATCTCTGACAGGGTAGTCTGCCAATTTCTAGCCGCATTTAGGAATACCTGACCGATTCTCAAAAATGGGCTTCTATCTTCACTCTCTGTGTGAAATCGGTAAGTCATAGTTCCAAGCAAAAATATAATTAGGGCAAGGCACATGAGAATGCAAGGGATTCCAAAGCCAAGACCCCAACTTAGGTTGTCTTGAATGTAGTTCAAAACATAGATAGAAACCACAACACCTATATTCGTGAAACAACACCACCAGTTGAAGAAGGAGCTTTTGTCTTTACATTCCTTTGGGTTTTGCTCATCAAACTGGTCAGCTCCAAAAGCTTGAAGACAAGGTTTATGCCCACCTTGTGCTAGTGCAAATACATACAATGAGAAGAAGAAGCAAATAACTTGAAACTGTGGCGGAGAGCACGCCATCTTATATGCTGCATTAATTTGGCAGTCTGAAGAATTGAATGAATAAACAACAGCAGATATGGACATAGTGCCTAGTGCCTGAGATCATAACAATTGAAGAACATGATTAGCATCTCCCTCAAGAGTAGCATTTTCAAGAATGTTATGTACTAAAAAAGTACTTCTCGTTAATGAAGTGAGAGACAGAACTGCTGAAAATCAATAGCGAAATTAAAGTCCCTGGCTCCATTAGACTATAAATGATTTATCTAGAAATTTTGTGAGGGGAAGAAAAATATCATTTTCTCGAGCCCCTCTGTTCACTATTCGTATTTTTTTCAAAATGATTAAGCAAAACTTCTATTATGAATAAGCACAGGACCCGTAACCAATCCAAAATTTAATTCAACCTACAGAAACTCCAGCAACTAACAGACCAAATATCACAAGCTCAACAAAGTAAAGGCATTTACATCATGGAAAAACATGCAAAATTCTACCAGCTCAAAAAATTTCAAATTTGAAAGTTTAAAAAAAAAAATTGATAGCAAAATATAGTGCCAAAAGACAGCCAATTCAATCCGAACGTCAGAACACAGAACTTTATAACCTTCACAGACAAATTTCAACCCTTTCACCCAATCTGAAAAATTTTCAACTGTACGAAGTCGACATCTGCTGGAGAACTTCATATTTATATTTTGGTCTATTTACAAGATCAGAATTTTGAATCGTATCATCTTTTGGTGCAA
>CAIGRT010216225.1:0-15421 GCA_903798405.1 Fraxinus platypoda
TTTAGACTCAACCATTACATAATATATAATGTTGGGTTTTTTCAACAATCTTATTCCTACCGATGCTTGATTAATGAAATTGAAATTTTAAAAAAATGGTTTCAAATAACTCTCTTATTGAAATTAAGCGAATACATGAGTCTATATTTAAAATAGTCTATGTTTAAGTAATAATCAAATATTTAGAATTGCCTAATGTCTGTATTTAGTTGATGCTAGTGGATAATTGGAAGATGCAATTATTTTGGTGGTTTAGAAGTGTATAGAGGTGTTCATCGAGGACCATAAATATAAGTACTCTCTTATCTTTTATAACAAGTCAATTTAAATATTACGTAAAACAAGTTCATTCTTTAACCTATTCAACATCTCAAAAATTCTCACAAAGTACTATCCAATAAGTCATATTCCTTACAGGACCAAGTGGTAGGCTTGATGCTGGGCTTAAGCCCATGTTTGGCCCCCATAAAATTTCAAATTTTTTATCCAAATAAAATCTTGGCAAAGAATTGGTCACAGCGAACCTTCTTGTGTTATTTGATTGGTATTACTTGTGGCAGAAGACATCGAAGAGTTACATGCTTAAGCCCATGTTTGGCCCCCATTTTGGGGTGTTAAAATTTTTTGGAATAGTGATTGATGGGAGAATGTGTGGTAGAAAAGTAATGAAAAGTTTTAGATTTGTGTGTAATATTATTTTATTTGAAGAATATGTGGTTGAAATGAAGAGAGAAAAAATTAATGTAATGTAATGGAAAAATATGGGGGCCAAACGGGGGCTAATACCTCACGTGATCACAAATTATGGTCAGATCTTGACAGTACTGATGACATTAAAGTACGAGTTTAACTAAATACAAGGAATTATGATACGTGATAAAATAATATGTTGATACCTAGATTGATGCTCAATATCACTGGTGGTATACATCATTATTCTTCAAGTTATTCTTCATAGAAATCTCGATGTGTTAATGAATTCCCTATCTACCAACACCAAAAAAATCGATAATTGCCAGCTCGAACAAAGAGCCTAAACTTGAATAGCTTGTATTCCTTTTGAGATGCACCAAAGCATTGTTAAAGTCAGGACGACCACAAGAAGCAAGGTTTATAGTTAGCAAACACGAGCTACCTCGTAATTACATGCAAAACCTATCACATCACAAAGTTGTTCAACTCATCAAATCATTGTTGGAATTAAACTTTCCTAATAGACAAGATGGTGAAGAGCGCCTAGAAAGTTAAGGATTTAAATATTCCCTTTACTCATGAGTCACATCTTGGTAAATCATAAGTTTATCTATGCAATAGTCAAAATGGCTAATGTATACAAGGAAATAACCAATCTATTTTGGACAAATTGGTGCATCCTAAGGAAAGTGTTAAATCTGCATTGCTAGATTTGAGGGATGGTCAAGACAAAATCCCACAATTTTGTGCCACAACAGCTTTTACTTTCAACCTCCTACAGCAAAATAGGCACAAGGAAAGAGTAATTCTCAAGTTAATTTTCCAATTGAGTTGTGGTTACAAAGCTCTAATGGCTATTGTAACATATTTTGTGTTAATGCAAAATTAATAGAAAATTGAAACTCCCTCATCCTAATACTATATGAGGAGGTGTTTTCCTCCTTATTCCACAAACAAAAAATTAAGAGTTCTCTCCTCTCTAATTTTCTCTCTGCCGTTTTGGTTCAAGAGTCTTGTTCTTAGTAGTTTAGATAGTTTTTTGTTCTAACTCGATGATAGATATTCTCATTTCACCTAAAGTAGTGACGAGATGTTAGTCAGCTGCTTTTAGCCATTTTATCTTGAGAGACAGACGTCATCAACCCTCTTACACCACAGTGGGGGGGCGAATTTATTTTTAAAAACTATTTGCAGTATAGACCTCGGTTTTTCCCAATACTGCTACTACATCAACAACCAGATTCCCTCTCTTTCATTGTTTCTATGTCCCTTCGTAACCAGTCATCCATAATTCAAATAAATCATTTTCGTCTTTGATAAATTTACCAAGGGCTATAATCATAGTGATCTATTTCGACTATATTCGAGTACCTCATAGCTTTTTCGATGCGCCCGAAGATTCCATCATTTATCTATGATTTCTCTTGCACCATCCCATCCAATTGATTTCGAAGATAAAAATCCTTTAGTGGATTAGCCCATAAACTGACCTAATGAAATCCTCGAGCTCAATTTGATTAATTCTACACTTCTACTAATCTCCCGATTGTTTCTGCATTTGTCTCTGTAAACCTCAAATTCCACTTTTCTTTGAAATTGGATACCAACATCAAAGCGAAATAAATAAGCTCATTTCATTTCAACTTGTCAAACAGTTGACTTTTACTCTATCTATTTTGACTTTTAGCCCTTTTTTTAGAACCATCGAGGAAAAAAAACACATTTTTTTTGTCAAAACTCGTAGATTCGTTTGTCATCAGGGGCGGACCTAAGGGAGGTCCTGAGGGTTACGTGACCCCCCAACTTTTGAGAATTTAATTAAAAATTTTTTAATAAAGTCATGTTTGGTATCGATTGAAATCTGAATTTTAATTTAAATCAAAGTTATCAATTAATTTTAATAACATATTTTATGAAATCCATAATTGTACTTTTATCAAAATTTACTAAAAATTTGATTTTAATCTCCACCAAACACGGGCAAAATCACAATAAATTTTATTTTTTCTCTTTTCTCTTGCTCTCTCTTACTCTTTTCCTCTCACCTTTTAACAAAATCTTAATTCTTCTAATTTTTTAAAATTTGTATATAATTTCTCTACAAATTATCACATTTACTACAAATCTTCACTTTCCAATCAAATTTTCAAGTAATCAGAACCTAAATTTGTATTTTTTCTCCTATCAAACTGTTTATATACGATGTGTCTGAACTTATTATATCCAATTTGACTTATATTTAACGAATTGTGTTTACTTGATTGATTATTAGTACTGAATATTAATTATATGTTTTTTTTTCGATTACTTGAATTGATTGTTTGTATCAAATACATTATAAAATTTTTAAACATAAATATGCATTTTCTTGTTATAGACAAAATATTAATAAAATGACTCTTCAAAATCAAATGGATTAAAATGATTAGCAAAATATTAATGAAGAAATTTTTTTAAATGCAAATCTGCATTGTCCCGAATCAAGTACGAATCAGTAAAAAATCAAGAATAAAATATTTGATTTGTACATGGTTTGATTGTGCCCCTAACTCAAAATGTCTGCAAACATCAATACATAGCCACGTTGACTTGTCAAATTTCATACACTTCAGAGGTTGCATTTCAACTTCCATATCCAATAATTTTGAAGGCATTCTGACTAATGGCAACACACATTAAACTTGTAGATGCACTCTCAACACGCGTAAAAGTTTCAGATTCATATTGTCACGTGAATGATATATAATGGATAT
This sequence comes from Fraxinus platypoda, assembly GCA_903798405.1. NCBI lineage: Eukaryota > Viridiplantae > Streptophyta > Magnoliopsida > Lamiales > Oleaceae > Fraxinus > Fraxinus platypoda. The sequence continues at coordinate 3,447 of CAIGRT010216225.1, forward strand.
AAAGTTAATATGATGATATTCCATTGGTCGGATTTGTGACTCAAATATCTTTATCATTAGGATAAGTTATGGTTCGACTACGTGATCATTTCAAACTTAAAAGTCAAATTGAATAATCAATTAAGATTTAGTCTAAAACGTGGAATGAGAATATGTCTCCTATCATTCATCACTCTGCCTCGACCCGCCCCACCGCGAGTGGAAATAAGGGCACATCCAAACTTAATACATATTTTTTACTGTGTTTTTTTATTTTATCTTCAAACATTTGCACATAGATTATTTAATATAAATAAATCAAAATTGTTCTTGAACGTGACTTGTTTACTCTCATGCAAAGCTGATGGGCTATATTAAGTCATTTAGAAAATAAATGACATTCAAGGACAATTCTTGCCTTGAACTAGGAAATGGAGTTTCCATATTAATCCCAAAATCTCATGTTCTCAACATTTTTTTGCGTAGATTCATGAATATCGGACTCGTATGTTGTGTTTTGTATGTCGAATTAGACCTAATTATAAGAGTACATAATATATAGAGAGTACAATATTCGATCTTATTTGAATTCAACGAATCAATTATGTTCTTCAATGGAAGGCTACTGATTTTCTGCGTAACCCGATTCATTCTCACATTTAGCATAATACCCTATTCGCACACGATAGCACGACATATTGCAGGTTTCACTTGTAAAGAAGTGAAAGCTAACACTGAAGTTATAAAAGTTTTGAATTCGAATAGGCAAATTATTGTGGTTCTCAATCTGGGTTGAGGAGAAATCTAGTACTCGATCCCAACGTTCGCTATAAAAACAACCATTTTTGTGATTTTAGTCTCTCAATTCTAGTGTAGAAAGACCCTTTTGCAATATATAAAATTTGTTGTTTCGCTTTTTTCTTTTACCTACGGGAGTAGAATAAGGGTGTTAATGGGACGAGCCAAGCTCATTTGAAAAAAATTCGGCTCGTTCAATGTATTGGTACATCTATAGAGGGTCTAATACAAATCTTTTTTTTTAATCAAACGTATCATGTTAAGACAACTGAATCACTCTCGTAAAAGATCACTTTATATGTAAATAAAGAAAGGCATACCTCAACAACTGTAAAGAGCTCTAACAAGTGAAAATGAGCTAAGTAAATACAGAATAACCTTTAACTAAGTATACCACAAAAGTGCCTTAAAATAATGAAATATGACAAATTGTTAAAAAAAAAAAAAAAAATTCAGTTGCGGTGATCATTTAAGTATGATCCAATCAAGTTCAGCATACCAAATATAACGTTCCTTCTATTGAAATAACTTAGTCAAACAACTTTATTCAAGGTACAAAAGGGGCATCCAGAACCACCGTCTTTATTTTGTGCCAGATGAAGACATGACAAAATTCTCAACATGCGGATTTTTAGCCTGATAACTACCTTGGACTATCAAAAGGGGGGGTTACAGAAAGAAGTGGCAAGGTAGAACAGAAAAGAAAGCTCGTAACCCTAAAACTTCACCGCAGAATGGATGGCAACAACACCTCCAACAAGATTTTCATACTCAACTTTTTGAAACCCGGCTTCCGCAATCATTGAGGCAAATTTCTCCTACATAAATAAAATAAAATTTACTATTAGAAATATGGGTAAAACCAAGAAGGCAAGAACTAATCTCAAAGAAACTGAACATCCAAACCTCACTAAGCCCTGTTTGGCCCCAATTTCTTAAAATTCATTTTTAAAAACAAAATTCATGGGATCCACAACTTTTATCAACTTTTCAACCACGCATTTCACTAACTTTTATAAAAATCTACTAAAAAACTAATTTCTATCCAAAGTCCAAACCACATAATCATAATGAGTGTTCACTTACTAAATTTAGAAAAAACTATCATAGATAGATGTCCATAGACACATTAAATTTTATGCTTTGATTAAGACGGCAAAGTGTCAATGTGTGATGATGTCGATATAACCAGAATGCTGCCATTAAATACTTCAGCCTACTCCACTCTAGACGCCGATTTTTCATACACCAGTTCCACATCTTGTTTAATTTTGGACGATGAAGTTGGTCAAACATGAACCTATTAGCATTCTTTATAACATCACCCATCTATGCACAAGATGTCAGAACGAGTTGAAGATAAAGGAACTAAACAAAAATGGAGATAGACAAAGAAGAGGGCTATGTACAAGAGAGAACACATAAATCAATGCATAATAACCAACAAGGTTTAGTTCTATGCAGAAAAAATGGATCTCTAAATTTGTGGTTTAGTTTTATCATTTAATACATATTATGAGTTGAATTTAAAATCTCTCTCTCTCTCTCTCTCTCTCTCTCTCTCTATGTGTTTATTTCTTTTACAATTCAATTATCAATACCAATCAGAATTTCCCAACATGCACATGGCCCTGACCAGTGACCCCCACCCCTCAAAACCAAAAAAGAAAAACATACAGAGGTAATAACAATCATAATAAAAGAACACGCATAAATGAATTTCAGTAGTTTTTTTTTTTTTCGGGTTCTCAATTTTCAAAGACACAACAATTTCTAATATAAAAGCATGCATGAATTAATTTCAAATATTTATTTTTCTTCGTGGGGTTTAAATAGTTAGCTGGCTTGGCACGGTCACAACCATACCACTAACCACCCAATAGACTCTGGCTGTTATTGTGATCAATTCAAGCATTTTACCTGCGAGGGGAAACGACGAATGCTCTCAACCAAATATTGATAAGATTCTCGATCACCTGCAACTAGCTCTCCTATGGCCGGAATGACTGAGAATGAATAATAATCATACCTGACGAGGAAAATTTAGCACATTATAGGCTACAAAAAGTCAAAAGGATGCTAGAGATGCATGAAAACTGCATAGAATGAAGTGATATTTGAGGAGATTCTTACTAAAGTAATCCAGGAATTATTTAAAAACCAATGGAACAAATACAGTTTAAGCAACAAGTATTTTATGTGTACCAACTAACAAACAACTTCACGTAACTATGTTCATACAAATGAAACCCAATTTGAGTGCCCCCAGTTAAGTGAAACAAGATAAGATGTTCAACAGCATGTATGTGGCGCATAAAAAGAGCTAGTCCTTGACAATCCTTACAACTCTTTAAACACAGGGAGTTCCACATGGCTCAGTTCAAGGCAGAGAAATCGTCCTCCCCGTCTAAGTACTCTGCAAAACAAACAGGAAAAAAAAAAAAAAATTGTTTGAAATCACAATGGCACTATCGACAAGACAACGGCAAGGGATCAAAAATAGGAAATTATCCACAAAACCATAAATAAAAATGAAAAACTGGTGAAGAAATGATAAGTTCTACTAGCTATTTCTAACAATCCAGCATTTGCCAGGGTTTTATTTGCTGCACGTGAATGGATCAATCGAACAGGGATTAAGGGTGTATATTTATTGTTTCAATTGACTCATTTAAATACTGCTTATTCTCAATCCAATAAGAAACAACAGCATTGAAGTAAACATTAGAAATTTCCTAATTACTCAAAACATATATCAGTGAGATCATAAACAAGTCGCCAAGAGGTTCTGAGGATGCTGAACTCCAAAGCTGGGCCAAGCTATAAACATACTAATTGGGTTTGTACTAGTACTACAATCTATAAAAATGTAGACAGTACCATAAAGGGTACACATGAAAAAGTGAATGTCTATTTTTTATAAAGACGTGGTCGTAGATTGTTCTTTATAAGGTGCTATATGATTGATACTTCATCCCGAGTTAAAGATTATTAAATTTCTGCAACATCCCTCTTTTAGGTACTTGTATATAACTCTCTACAACATCTGACAAGGTATCCAGTAAATTCGTAAAAAGAGGAATATATAAGAATTTCTTTTCAAGATGAATGACAGTGCAGATTCATGAATAAGTAGACTACTGAAAATTCTCTTCCTAAGATTTTTTCTAAGATCGTAATTTCAATTTTTAACAGCTCAGGCTTATATAAAGTATATATACTCTGTGGGTGTCTGCTCTATTACTTCATGTTACTTACGCATTCCCATTTCTGAAGGCATATTTTGCCGAAAAACCAAATAGAACAATTTGTTGTCTCAAATACGGTGCGCCCTCATAGTACATATAATCCATGAAGGTTGGACAAAATATACTTTGGTTGTCAATATTTCACCTCGTCCCAGCTTATGAGGGACTGAGTAACAAGATGGAAAAAGCACATCATATCATAACATGTACATGTTTCTAAAGGAAGAAGAGACACATCTATGAATAAAAATTAAATTAGTAAAGAATAAATTAAGTTTACAAATACTAAATAAGTTATAGGCCAAATACTATTCTAAGAAATTACATATCTTGAGCAATTTCTCTCATTCTCGCTCTTCCTTTACTCAGCGTGATTCATTAATATGCATGTACAAGACTTATCATGGTCAAGAAAAGTAATCTAGAATTAGAGATGCGACCTCTTTGAGAAGATAACAGATCATGCTACAACTAGGTAAACCACATTTACACACAAGTCAAAAGTTTAAAGCCCGTATGCTAGAGTCAATTAAACATTGTATAGCAGGAAACTGATGCAAATTGTCCCAAACTTTTGGCCATCTTTCATTTTTTGTCCAAACCTTTCAAACTTCGCACAGATTGTCCAAAAACTTTGCATTCTTGGCACAATGGTCCTTTCAGATAGATTCCGTCCAAAAGCACCATTAGTTTTGGCACATGGAATGCACATTCTTTTAAGGGCAAATTTCATATTTCGCCCAACCGTTGGCGAAGTAGCGATCATGTTTCTAAACAATTTTTTGTCTTATTTTTGTTCGCAAACTTTGTCCCTAACTATTAAAAAGCATAAGCCCCCTTTATAAAGGGTATAAACTCCTCTACCTTAAGTAGGAAAATATTAGAAAACCTATTAAATTAAATCTCAGATTATTCAATAATTTCCACAAGCACAAATTCCACTTTTTATAGGCCCAAAAATTCTTTCACAGAATAATCCATCTTCCTAATTATGTTTCCTAAAATAAGTATCCAATTTGAAAAGTAAACAACTAATAAAATACTAAAAATCTATTAAATAAAACACTAATTACGTTTTCTAAAATAATTATCTAATTTAGAAAGTAAATTAAATAATCTCTCTACTAGGATTCCCATCANAATTATGTTTCCTAAAATAAGTATCCAATTTGAAAAGTAAACAACTAATAAAATACTAAAAATCTATTAAATAAAACACTAATTACGTTTTCTAAAATAATTATCTAATTTAGAAAGTAAATTAAATAATCTCTCTACTAGGATTCCCATCACATGTACCCATGTATTTCTACTTTTCTTCCTAAGTTCAAGAGAATTTGGATCATTGGGCAATAACATTTATTTTGCTTGATTCTGCATGAATTTCTAGTTCCAAAGAATAATTCTTCAATTGCAAATCAATGAGAAATACATGTGCATTCATACTAATGAGTCTCTGTGTGATAGAGAACCCCCACCCCCATCCGCTTGCACTCACACACATTTATTTCTATTCTTCTTCCTAATCTCAAGGACAAAGATGGAATTTTGAATCGTTAAGGGCATGGACATAATATAGCTGGAAGACGAACTGTAACAAACTAAAGCACTTAAATATATTTTCTTAGCAACAAATGCCATGCAATGATAATCAGCAGCCTTATACAATTATTAGATGATGGACTCTGTGATAACTCACAGCTTGATCATCCCATACTTTCAGAAATGATCCTTTGCTCAAGTAAGTAACACTAAATGTAACAACAAATACAAAAAGTTGATCCAGAAAATAACCTGTAAGCTTCTGCTAGAGCTTTTTCTATGTGTGTAACGTTCCTAATTCCAAAAGCAATTGTGTAACCATCCATTGAATCATCTTCAAACTTCAGGGCTTCTGCATCTCCTTCCACCCAAATGAGAGATCTATTATCTCCAAAACCTGCATGTATCAAAAAGACAATGCTTCTTTCAACAGAATACGTGCCACAGATTTAACATGTTCCCTGGTCAAGTATCCTAAATAGAGTATTAACTTACCTCTCTCTTCAGCTCGCTTTTTCCCTACAGTTAACATATTCGAGTTGATATCACATACATATATCTTGGTTTCTTCCAGCAAATTATCATCATGAACATCTAGCATGGCTCTTTTTTTGACACTATTTATACTTTCCAAGATCCTGAAAGCAACATCCCCTGTAAATTAGAAGCATCATTTCACTCGAGATGAGACTATGTCAGTTAAACAGGCTCCAGTGCAGTAAGGTAAATACAGTGATGGGACAAGCATGTGAAGGAAAAACATCCGCATTGAATATAAAATATAGATGATTTTCTAGTTCAGCCTGGAATCACAATAATCACAAAAAATATCGCCCCTATCTGCTCTGCAGCTAGACTAGCAAGTGACATTACATGAACACATTAGGTAAGATTTTTTTTTGGCAGTATATTATGGTTGCTCAACATCTCATCATAGCAGGATTCATTTTATGATGAATCCTATATGAAGAAGACCTCAAGTAAGATAACTCAAAAATTGGAAGAAATCACATACAATTAAGAGTTTGTGGATAATACTGTTTCAAGCAGCACATAAAAATTTACTTCACTTCTCTTAAGATTTCTTGATTCCCAAAAGAACAATATCCAGAGAGTGGTATACTAAGCAGTTCACAAGTCATATCAATACTATTTAATAGCAAAAATCTGTCTTATATATATGTGTGAACATAGCAACTGAATAACAAAAGCATGATATAGTTATAATACACCTGTTCCACCGGCCACATCAAGATGCTTCATTCCTGGAAATGGATTCAACTTGGAAACCAACCTACACATTTTTAACAAAGGAACACAATTCATAGAGAATACATATAATTATCGCAGGAAACTGTGAATGACCATAAACTAATAGTGATGACGTAATCACCAAAAATTGTAGGGGGGAGGAAAAACTAACCTGTCCTTCCATAATCTATGTAGACCACCACTCATCACATCATTCATGAGATCATAGCTTGAAGCCACACTTGTGAAAACGTTACCTACCATTTGGCTCTTTTCCTCTTCCCGAACTTCCTTAAAACCTGGAACCAGCATGCCATTCTAAAATCAGATGTATAAACAAAGTCTGTACAAAACCAAATACCCATAATGGAAATGGATTAAATAATCTTATAGATTTAAATTTTAGGCAAAACATATTTCTTTTTCACCCCTATATTCATGCCATTTATGTATACAAAAAAAAAAGAATTATAAATCTGTACTATATTCAAACTGTCCATGGCCAAAAAAAAAAAACTCATTATTTTTCACAATCATTCATCTTTTAAGTAAATTGTTTCACGTTATACGTAAGCACGCAGAATCACACACAGAGTAGATGTCTCTATGACTGTAGTATTGGAAGGTAGAAGGGACTGACCGAAACTGGTGGCATGCGATTGCAAAAATGAGCATGAATTGTATAGCGGCGGTATATTATTCTTCCTCAAGCTACGAGCCATCGATCGTAAAGCAGTCGCCATGAAACCCGAATTTTTTTCTTGACTTTTCGCAGAAAATGTTCGATGTAGAATTATATAACGTTAGGTTAATCTCCGGGAGAGGAATTGCGTCTAGGCCGAAAGAGTGATAAACATGGGCGTTCTGCACCGGAAGGGATGAGCGGTAGAGGATATACTGGATACCGCCAGGTGTCAGGATTCTAGTTGGAAAAATTAGGGCTGGAGAAATCAGTGTTCGGATTCGAAATCTTTGAAGTGGATCTTCGATTTTGATTTCTCCTTCAGGTTCCGGATTGCAGGTGAGATAATGGTGGCGTCAGGACCGGAGGAGACGGGTGCCAGGCCAGTGACGGTGCTCGTGGTGGGGTGCGTTGGGGAGGTAGGGAATTACTGGTTTTATTTTCATTTTCTTATTTCAATTTTTTCTGTTACTGAATTGGCAGGTTTTTATTTTTTTTTTAAGCGAGGAACTAAACTACCATCAATAATTAATTTTAACCACACATCTATAAAATATGCAATATTTTAACCATAAATTTCATCAATTTTTATTAAAATTTATAAAAAATCTAATTTTAATCGGGCTTATCATTTTAACATGGAAAAAATAAAATGGGTTCTCAGTAGATTTTGTCTCCAACCCTCAAAATTAGAATAATATTATTTCAAGTATTTAATATTACTTATGTTAAAATCAATAGTGAATGAGAGGTAAATTGATTCACTTAATTACAAGTTTATAGCATAGTGCAACCTAAATTAGAGCCTGTTTGTCCACGATTAAAATTCAATTTTAATTGAAAATATGGCTGTAATTGGATCCCACGCATCTAATAAAAGTCAACAATAACGACTAATTTTTCAATTTCAATCCAATTTTAATCTCTACCGAACACGCCCTTAGTGTCTGTCACTAGTGGTGTTAGATAGCATTAATCCAAAATTAAGGTTTTGAATCTTAACCCATCCAATATATTAATCTAGGTCCTTACATGACAAAATTGTCAATATAAATATTAAAATCGCACAACAATTTCAAAATATTTAAAATCGATCACGGTCGAAAGTTGAAATATGCACAATGAGTCGAAACCTAGAATGTGAATTACAAGTTGTTGTTAGAGATCGAGAATGAAAGTTAAAATTTTACCAAGAATTAAGGACGCGGGATTGCATAAAAAGGAGAGATCGATTGGTAGTACCTTGAAGATGAATCATGGACTCCAAACGAAAGAAAGAAGAATCGTGCAATTAAGGGGGAAAAATATCGTGAAAGGGTTTTAGGTAACCTGGAGAGAAATTTACACTGGGTGGAAAATATGAACCTTTCACGTTCCAAGGGAGGGATTTGACACTTACGAGTAAAATCTCATTGTTCTTCGGGACCCTCACAGTAGCAATAAAAAGGTCCCATCCCAAGGGAGGGTTAAAATCCACATTTCGATTGAAAGGCCAAAAGCAGAATTCAAGAAGCTACTCTTTGGGTGCTTTTCAGATTCTACTGTCAAATGTTACAGTTTCTTCAATTGCTGCTTTTTTACTGTATGAAGAAGTTGTGGCTCTAAAAGAAATTCGAAACAGAGCCATAGGCAATGTCAACTGGCACTTCAACCACTAAAATATCAACTAAACGAATTTCTTTCTCTCCCTTCCTTACAATTTATTGCTACATCTGCAATAAGGTACAATGAAACCAAAACCTCATCAAGCCATGTTATATTGCATGTCATGACAGCTTGTTCCACCATCTTCTCTTGCTTGATTCTTCTCTAAAGTCGAAGTCTAATGGCCTCACTGACTCGATTGATGGAACATTACTTAAACAATGTCAACCGGCACTTTAAACTACTAAAATATCAACTATTTAAACCACATAGAAGCCTCTTTAGGTCTACACAACGGGTTCAACCACATAATCCATTTCTAGATCGCTAGGTGTATGTTCCCATTTCTCATTTTCCCCATTCTATATTTCCATTTCCGTCGCACTCACCTTATGGAGCTTTTATCTTTCATGGCCCAGTCCTCGGCCGTAAAGCATAATTGGTCTGTAGAACTTGACTTTAAAGATATCTCCTATGAAGTTAAATTCCCTGCGCATCACATCCTCTTCAATTCAACCTTCTTTATTAATAACATAAATACCAAAAATTACTATTGAAACATTACAATCTAGAGTGGCTCCAAACTCTGTATTATAACTACAATTTCTCTCCACCTAGTCATCAACTTAACAATGTCATCATTGAATAACATGTACCAAAAGCATGATCAACTCATACAATAGCATCAAGGAATAGCATATAACAAGATACACCATCTCGGATGTCTAATAAACTCATTCATGACTTGAAAAAAATTTGAATCTTAAAGTAAAGAATATAAAGAAACAACAAAACTCGGAAACAAATACTGAAAATAACTATGAATGCAGCTCAAGCACTTTTAGTTCTTTCAAAGGAGATATGTGGACAAAAAAGAACTGTAGTTATTCAGTATCACCTCGTCGAATCTTTTCTAATCACGACTATAATGATGCTTTCATAAAAACAATATATCAAAGCTGAGTAAAATTTAGCCAAATGAAAAATTCGTGAGTAATTTTGTGTGTATATGGGAGAAAATGGAGATTATACCAAACCAATTCATTAATTCAAACACAAGGTCATTTCTGACATCATTTCACACCTAAAGTAAGCAGAGTATTGAATAATATCCAAAGACCACAAAAACGATCGATCAGAGGAAATATCTTCATGACGTGAACTAGAAAAACTAGTTAACTGACTGGTCTACGTCCCGAGATTTTAAAAGAAATTCCTGATATCTAAGATTCAATGCTGACCAGACAACAAACTAGAGACGAAAACCAACAAAAAAAAAAATAATGGACGAAATATGAAATGCCCAAAAATTTGGCAACAAGAACATGTATTTATCGACTTCCCAAGGAAAAGAAACTATCAGTGTAAAGCCTCAGCCAAGTCCATTCTCCAGCAATCAGATGGTCCATTCTTTTGATGCACTTGTTCTCCACGTCATAATAGTCAAGACTCTCTTGCTTTGCATCCATAAATATTTTCCCATCCCACAATTCTAATGGAATAACGAACTTGAGTGTGTCATTGCTATATCCATTTAAATCAATACTATATTCCCGAACCCACTTCTGATTGTCATAATCTTTCATCACCCATATATCCATAGTAAATGGTCGAGTTGCATTGTCCACTAAGCACAGATTCCCTCCCAATTCCACCAAAGACCACACTCCATGAGGATCAAAACAACCCTCGGGTGGTAAGACAGTCCCAAACTCCTCCTTCTCAAGATCGAATGACACTATAGCCTCTTCACTTGGATGAGTGTAGTCATCCCAAAACATCCAATAGAACACATTGTTCACCAAAACACCCCACCCCCGAACCATAAAAGGGCAATTGGCCTCCACCACCTTCCACTCGCAATCCTTCCCGTCGGTCAACCTCAACACCTCACACCCTATGTAATTATCCACATGTATATCCAAGCTCTTATCAAACAAATGCACCAAAACATACTCATCCCTCTCCTTCACGTAACCCATCCCGGCATTCACCTCCCCAGAGGTACAACAACTAGCCTCGGGCAATTTCACCATCTCTTGCTTGCCAGGATTGCAAACATAAAACCCATTTTCACTCACGAAGCAAATTATATCCCATTTGGAAGGCAACATCTCAATGTACTTCGCATCATCATTCAAATACAAAGAGAATTCAAGATTCTTACAAGACCCATCAAAATTTAACGAACAAACATCAATTCTTGTGCATTTTTTCATATGGGCTTCTTGTACAACTGGACTCTTTTTAAGTAAAAGCAGATTAGGGTTGTGCAAAGAGAGACTTCTGCGCGTGGAAACAAAGTGTGGGTCGCTGATTGTGTGAAGCCATTGCTTTGAAACGCACTTGAACTTACCCAAAGATTTTACTGGGAGCCTCAAGAGGATGCTTGTGATCAGATCTGAGGGGAGTGTGGGGCCCATCATAGCATAAGCATCATCTGGAACGGCATCGTTTTGGTACGGTGATGGCGGTGGAGACGATGAAAGTGGTGGTGATGGGGTCACGCTAGAAGGCTTTTTCTTCATCATTTCTTTCTCTGTTTGTTGGTCTCAGAGAGTGAGAGAGATGTTAAAGCATCGAATAGGTGGAGGTGGAACAGTCTGCCGTTGGTTTTTCTTTACTTTTCTTGATTCCTTGTATGTTTCAAATAGGGGAAACGCGTTTTCAGTTTCGGAGAATCCGAGGTCAAAGCTAGACAATGTTTGAATCTGCTGAAAATAACTTAAAACTGAGGGTAATTGGCAAAAAGCGTCCCTATCTTTGACATGTATTGTGAAAATCGTCTCTACCTTTTATTTCTTGGCATTTATGCCCTTACTTTCAACATT
>CAIGRT010216249.1:0-13945 GCA_903798405.1 Fraxinus platypoda
TGCCTCCTATCCCTTGGGCCCACTCTATAAACTGGCCAAAACCATGCGATTTAAGCCTTCTGACTTCAGTTTTCCCCAACGGCTTCAGCCCATAATGTCCATTGACACCATCCCCTTCCAAAATCGCTCCTCCATTCGCCAGCAACGACATTGATGAGAATTCAATTAATCTCCAATTTCCTCTGATGGCGGTTTCCTCATGGCAACTTCGACCAACTGTGCTCACTCCCCTGTCTTCGATTTTGATGGGAATTTCAGAGGAGATGGTGGTTTCGGCTGATGTGGCTTCCGGCCTTTGCTCCTCTCTCTCCCTATGCTCCACCCCCGACGTGTTTTGCAGCAGCAATACTAGTTCCGAACCCTCCGGCGGAGGAGACACTACGACTCCCATCAGCTTCTCTCTGATGGTGTCTTCTTGTTGAGGTGGATTCCAGTTTGTCCTTTTGAGACAAACCAAATCTGTCAATCATCAACCCTTTCAATTCTCTCCAAGTTTGCACGGTCCGTTGTCGATGGACATCTTGAAACCAATTCCATGTTCGCCAGTCAAAACAGGTTATTGCAACCTCTATTTTCTCCGCTTTCGATAACCGATTTTTGGAGAAAATCTCCTCAGCTCTAGACAACCACCACTCTGTATTGTCGCCATAGAAAATAGATATTATGAGTCGACCTTGTGCATCCAGCCCCGAATCATCATCTCGACTTCCTTCATCCTGTTGCCTTATCATCTTCTCAAACCGATTCAATAGAAAGCCCAGTCTCTCTTCCAATTGCTGCTGAAATTAGTTTCCATTCGTACGATAATCGACTGCTCTGATACCAATTGATAGGATTCTAACCGTAAAAATGACATAATTCAATTAGAACTAAGAAAATAGCTTTGTCTTGATGGAATTTGAAGTACAACAAGAAAGAAAGATAACAAGTAGTCGTTCGAGAGGACTACAACTCTCCTAAGCCTCACTTTCACTCACTTGATTCCCCACCTCTAATCCCCCTCCCCATCACATTTATAAGCTATCCCTCAACTGTAATTACTTGACTTATTACACTTTTGACCCTCTNATTACTTGACTTATTACACTTTTGACCCTCTAACTAACTAGTGAACCTTCTAGAATAATAAATGACGTGGGTGCAGTTATGTTTGCATATGTGAACCAGATTGGGGTCTATCAGACGTCTCCAGCTATGGATTTGGCAACAGTCCACCAAGCAGTATCACTACCTCAAATGACCACCACTCTAAGCTACACATTTGAATTGCGAAATAACAGAAACTTAGAAAAGCTCATAAGACTAAAAGGTAAAAAGAGTAAAATGGTCTGCCCGTTTAAAAGTTAAAGATGACAGAAATTACCAAACCATCACAGCAGAGGATTGCGTATTGAAAGAATTTCCCCACAGTTAGGAAAACATCCTTTGACAATGAAGCCCGGGTTTTCTTACACACTGAAGAATATTTCACATAAAGACCAAGCAAGATTACATTCACCATACACGAAAAACAAATAGCAAGGCATGCTCCAGCATTTCCTAGCTTTAGCTTGAATATTAGATCCCAGTAAATAGGTAAATGGAAGCATACAGATGCAAGCGAACTCAGTAACATTGGAAGAATCAAACTCTGAATCTGCAAGTAGCGAACCAGAGACTGAAGAATAGCATAAGGGAACAGCTAAGGGATGAGCCACATTGAGAATCTGCCAGCTTCGACTGAGATTAAAGGGTCTTGGCCAATCAATATCAATATCTTGTCTGTATATATCCATTAACAACAATATTGGTAAACACACGAGACATTATAGAACCATAAGTAAAAGTTCCAACTCTTTGATATTGCTCTGCTCCATATGCCTGTCCACACAGAGTTTCCAGAAGCACCAGATATACCAAACTGCATGGAAGATTTGTGATCCGAGTATACAAAGAACTAGCTTTTGCATTGTACATCGAATGCCTTAAATCATAGCATATGGAAAGCTAATCAAATGAACGACTTGCAACAATCATGGGCAGAATCAAAATTTGAGACAAGAAGAAGGACCTTACAACGACACTGAATCCAGTAACATTTGTAAAAGTAGCAGCAATAGAGGCACTGGATAATTCAAGTTCCCCTAGATGCCCCAACATCATCATCGCTACAACCCGAACAGGTGCTGATAAAATATCACCACTATCATCGGCAATGCTATGCTATTCACCAGATTCAGCTTTCCTGCAAATTTCCCCCACGTATATTCCCTGTTTTCTTCAAGAAGTGGCTCTTCTGATTCCATTACGTAGTATAAGATTTTATATTGAGTGTTGTTTTTCTTGTATCAAAATCCCAAATGCATGCAGAAAGAGGTAAATAAGTGAGGAGTAATTGTGTTGGAAGAGAACAAGACCGAGTTTAACATTTTTTCAACCGAACCCGTAGACCCCACTCAATTCAATCAATATTCAATAACAAATCCCATCTCAACCAACTCCCAACTCCCACAAGAGGAGTAATTTTATCTAGTATCTAGTTGTGATGCATTATTTAATCATTAGAAAATTTGAGTGTCAATTAATTTTGCGCTATATATCTTTAGTGTTAGATAACATTATTTTGCTGACAATCCTAAAGTCCTATTCCCACTCAATTTTCCCTCAAGATCGCACCCCTGTATTCTTACCCATCAATTTCATATGGCCAATTATCGGGACCGATGATTGGATTGCTCGTCCATAAAATGTATTCTTCCTATGTTGTTTCTTTGACATTTTGTTTAGTTTAATAAATGGACTCTATCAATTATTGTTGATGCTTTCTACTTCAGCGGCATCCATTATTGGAGTTGCAGAAGAAAATTTACATCTTTGTTTCAGAGTGAGAGAGTATAGTTTACAAATTATATTGTTTATATATACTAGGGCAATAGTTATGAAAATGGTTGCAGTGAATTTATACAAATTATTTTGATATTAGTGAATACTTATAATGTGGTGTATCAAACAAAAGTGGTGATAGTGTATTTTTTTTAAACTCCACATCATTATATAAAGACCCTGTTTGGTCTAGATTAAAATTTATTTAAAATTTCAAAGATAAAGTCAACAATTAATTGAAACTACACATTAACTTATAAATCAAACACCTATTATCAAAATCTACTAAAAATATAATTTTATTCTACACCAAACATGACTAAATAATTGGCCAGAAGCTGCTGACAAAAGAAAAGAAATTTTGGAATACAATCAAAGCATCTCTTACAATCACAATCAAGCAAAACGAAATTCACCATAGCCTCCCTTATTGGGGAATAAAGTTACAAGATCCACAACTAACATTGATAAGAAGTGATAAATATCTTGGAGCAATTGCAATTACAACTGCGAACCCAAATACGTGACAAGAGACCTACCATAGATTAAAATCAACACAATAATATGTGATTCATATCCATTCATCAAATTCTTATTTACCATAAAACGTAGATATGGACAATCAGCATGTTTTCATATTATCTGGTTTACCTCAACTTTCATTATACATGACAATTGACATCATCTCCTAAAGACGATCCAAATCAGCATTTTGTAAAATGCCCAAGAACAAACAAGTAGGAGTTACAAGAGTACTCGTACGCAGCAGCAGCATATACAATACTCAAACTAAAAAGACACATCATTGCCGATACCAATGCGCAAAACATTATTAGAGGACATACCGGCTACAACCCCCGAGAAAACTATGAATTTGAACATTCACTATGCATAAACTAAATGTACTCCACCTCAGTTTTTGTGCTGCAGTCTTCCACTTTCTGCACCAGCATATGGATCGATGGTAACATTTATGACAGTAGGTCTTCGTGCTGAAAAAGATTCAGCAAGTGCCGTTTTAAGTTCATCTGGGGTTCCAGCAAGATAACCCTTTCCTCCAAAAGCTTCAAGGAGAACATGATATGCTGCGCCAGGGACAAAAGAAGTAGGTGCTGGGTCGTCCTTGTAAGGACCCGTTATTTCGTCAGGGTTCCTCCTGTCACCACCATAAACTCCACCATTGTTGAAGACTACAACCACCACAGGCAACTGATATCGAACCAAAGTCTACAAAAGTACAAACAAGTATATTATGGCAGGAGAGTTACTTCCACTCAGGGTGGTGTATAGTGGAGCATGTCTATTTTGTAAAAAGTCCAAATGAAACAGTGATCAATATTTCAATGAAAGCAGAGGCCAAACCAGAATCAGACTTGGGTAAAGCCCCCACCACATAACCCCTCCAACCCCAAAAAAAACGATCACATATATGAAGGAAATATGTCATATCATGATTCAAAGTGTAGGCAAAATTTAAATAGCTCTACTATTTCAATTTTCAGCCTTGAAAGGGAAAGAGATGCATAAATGAAATTAGTGCAAGCTGGGGAGAGGAAAACAGAGAAATGGGAAAATAGAGATAAATTCTGTGATCACCTCGAAACTCAAACAGAACTAAACATGATTGAGAGAATTACATGCAGATATGCATGAGTATTTTTTTATATTTAAGAGGACTATTATGACTTGTAATAATAACCATCCACAATTGTATGAATCTAAAGAGAGAGAATAATCTCAAATGAAAAACAAGTGAACATAACAAATAAATTCTCAAATTACAGTTAGATGACAAATAACAAGAAAGAAATGTGGCATTAAACAAATCAGGAATAATCAAGTATATATGAAGTAACAAAAGCCAACAATGTAGCACCTGAGAAAACAAAACATATGGTGTGGAGAAAATAAAAGAATTGTTAATAATCAACATGGTCCAAGAAATCATGATTAAAATGCTTAGTTAAGTAACTTGGACAGAAAACAAAAATAAAAAATAAAATTCTTTGCAGTTACTGTTAAGTCTAAAATTGTAACCAGCAATTTCCTAAGTCAAAATCATATTTTAGTTGAATTGTATTAGAAATTAATAAAGTTGTAATCAAAGTCAAAATAGGTTTAGTAAAGTCCAAGTTATTGTTAAAAAATAGTTTGGGGTTGATAGAATCCAAAAAGAAGTCAAAGAAATCCAAGAAAAAGATCAAGATTTGAACTTGAAGAAGTTGATATCGAGAAGGACACTTTTTCGCTAGCCTACAGCCCAGCAGGCACTCGAGCGGCAAAAGCAGAACCTCTGCCGGCCTAGCACTCGAGCGGCAGGTCAAGGACCAGGTTACCTATTTTGCGTCAAACTCTTGATTTTGAGTTCCTTTTCATACCAAACACTTTCCCCTATATATATTTAACCCCATGAGCATCCCAAAGTAGGTTGAATCATAATTATTCCATAAAGATCATTCATTTGAAGATCCAAAGCACTTTCATTGATTTCAAAACTCAACCACCATATTGTTTGATTCATAGATTCATCCAAACTTAGATTTGTTGATCGAGCTATAAACCTTCACATTAAACGACAAATCAAAACACACAAGATCATTGATCAAACACCAAAACCTACCTTCGCCAACTAGCCTTCAGAGTTCTAAAGTTTTAGAAAGAAACGCTTGGAGTTCCTGCATGGAAGAACGAGGTTCGTTCTCGAAGGTCGAGATAAACGATACCAGGGGTCGGGAGCTGGTGTGAGGAGCAAGCAGTCCAGGAGGGACGAGGTGATTACAAAAAAAGGTGAGAGGGGAGAGTTAGTCGGGTTTGGACCATATTGTAAGTCTCATCGTTTACAGTTGATTGTTAACCTGCAAATCCTTTGCGAAGGGTTTCCTTCGTGATCATATCGGTGTTATTTACTGCTTTCGATTTAAAAACTGTGGTATTCAAATTTAGGATAAATTGATTTGGTTGACCTAATCATCTGAAAACAATTAAAAAGTAACTTGTTTTTAATTACTCTTATTCCGCTACGCGTTAGGTTCTAAATTCGATTAAGAACTTCTCAGTTACCAATAAGAAAATGGTGATCTTGAAAATGAGTAACCTAAATTACGGGACATAAGATAGTTATTACACTGCAGTAATCACCACAAAAGATCTACAGAGTAACAATCTCTAACTCTCTGACTTTGGCACGAGAGAAAAATGTTACACAGAAGTGTTTCGAATGGGAGGGAAATTGCAGTTGAAGTGGAAGACAGTATAAAACTTAAACGAGAAAAAAACACTTTGAACTCTATTTCCTATACACTTCCTGTTCATCATAAAAAGGAACAACATTGCAAGTGATAGCAGTAAACAACAAATCATAGTTACCAAAAACATAGTGTTGTTATAGAATAGGACAGGTCACAGTAAGATGCAGCAGAGACAGGAAAACAAAGAAAAATATTGCACTCTAATGAAGGTAACATACCTCGACTTCCATCGCACTGAACCCAAATCCCGAGTCACCTTCAACAGCCACAACTAGCCGATCAGGTGATGCCACTGCAGCAGCAATGCAGTATCCAAGACCAACCCCCATTGTCCCCCAAGTCCCTGCATCCAACCTCGTTCTAGGCTCTGTCTGAACCAGTATGGAGCGACCAACGTCCATGGTATTAGCTCCTTCAGAAACTAGTATGGGAGCAGGACTGCCCATCCCCAATATGGCATCCCTAATAATCTTCATAGGCGTCAAAAAATTGAAGGGCACTACCTCCTTTGCCAGCTGCACCTCCATTTTTGCCACATTCTCCTTAACTTTATTCTTTATTGCCTCAACCCAAGGGTGAGTCTTCCCCAAACAAAACGGACCATCCTTAATCTCCTTATGTAACTTCTCCAATACATCTTTTGCATCCCCCAATATGCCCAAAGTTGGCTGTCTCAACTCAATTTCGTCCTTATATACATCAACAAGTATAAACTTCACATCCTTTGACCACTTGGGTGGCTCCCCAAAATGCAACAACCAGTTAAGCCGAGCACCAACCACCAATGCCACATCACATTTTCCAATAGCCAGTGACCTGGCAGCAGTGGCTGCTAGCTGGTGGTCATCTGAAAGCAACCCCTTCCCCATAGGGGTAGGCAAAAATGGAATTCCAGTGCTCTCCACTAGTTTCCTCAATGCATTTTCAGCTCTAGCATATGCTGCCCCCTTTCCAAACACAATCAAAGGCCTCTGAGCTTTCCTTAACAACTCAACTGCCTTTTGGATTTCTGAATCATTAATCCTTGGCTTTTCAAGTAGCTTTTTGTTTCTTTCGTTCTCAGCTTGGATAATTAATCTCTCGGCCTCAGATTCCGAAATTGTTTGGTGAAGAACATCCGTCGGAAGGTCCAAGTAAGTCCCACCAGGCCGTCCGGCAACAGACCAATCAATGACGCTGAAAACAGAGGCAGGAATTCGAGTAATATCGGTAGCTTTGGCTGAGAATTTCGAGAAGGGTTTAACTGCCGCAATTTGATCGAGCTCCTGGAAGTCGCCACGACCGGTGAAACTCTGATCGGAGGATCCAGAAATCATGACCATAGGCCAGGCATTAGCGGCTGCGTTGGAAAGTCCGGCAAGGCCGTGGACACAACCAGGCCCCGACACAGTAAGGAGCAACCCAGGGCGGCCGGTGAGATACCCATAGGCTGAGGCAGCATATCCCGCAGACTGCTCGTTGTGAAAAGCAATAAACCGGACCCCTAAAGCCACGGCTCGATTCGCGAGTGACGTAACAGGGATACCCACAACCCCAAACATCCTATCTACGCCGGCATGCGCCAGGCACATGGCCACCAAAGTGTTCCCGTCAACCGCCAGTGATCCTGACCTTTCTTGATCGGCATCCGCCATTTGAAGTGCTGCGATTTTCTTAGTAAATCAAATAATTGCAGCAGCGAAAAGAGAATATGGTAGATGGCAATTTGACCATTCCATTTCTAGATAATTTTGACTGATTTGACCGTTATGTAAATCAAAATTTAACCCGTCACTTTTCAACTATACCTTTGAAAACTTTTATCAGAATAATTTTAGTCCTAACCAAACACCCACTTATTCTGAATGGGTCAATCCGATTTTTTTTAAAATCTGGGGTCA
Organism: Fraxinus platypoda; assembly: GCA_903798405.1. NCBI lineage: Eukaryota > Viridiplantae > Streptophyta > Magnoliopsida > Lamiales > Oleaceae > Fraxinus > Fraxinus platypoda. The sequence continues at coordinate 7,991 of CAIGRT010216249.1, forward strand.
ATGAGAACTTGCACCAAAACTTGGAGGATCAAATATCAAAACTCAAAGTTTTGGTGTATCACTATTACTTCTAACCAAAACCCTCCTCCTCGTATTACGACGTTCATTACAACCAGCCGTTTTCATTCTTCAGGTCTTCGTCTTCTTCTCTATCTCTCACTATATGCGTTTGCACTTTTCTGTAAATACATTTATTGACGCTTCTATTTGTTGTTAGTATTCATGATTTTTACATAAATCTCACCACAGTAGGAAAGGATTGATTGTTCAGGAAATTCTGGGTACATGAACTCGAAATAATGAGTTTATATACATAGGTACATACAAATTGCACCGTCATTTTTGGGATTCATTCGATTTCACGAAGCAATTAGGGTTTTGTTTGATTTTTACCTTTATGAAGTCTATTTTCATAGCTACTGCTGCATTTGTAGTAAAAGCGGGAAAAGTACACAACAATTGATTGGTTCAATGTGAAATTTAAATTTATTTACCTAACCCATTAGCCATTGAATCTGATGGGTTTAAAAAATGCTTTAATTTTAAAAAAGAAGCTGAAACTTTGGCAGCTGAGAATATATGTAACTGTATAGACACTTTATTCTTTAATGAGCGTTGGTTTATTGTTTTTTCTTTATTTCTTGCAGTTGAGAATAGAAGAGGCAAAAGAAAATGATAAAAAGGAGATTTTACAGGCTTGAACATGGTAACAGGGATGCTCCCTCTGATTCATCATCTTCTTCTTCTGACTCCGAAGTAGAGGCAGAGGAGGCAACAGAGGAAACAGATGATGAAGAAGAAAATGAGGTTGCAGAATCAAGAGAGAACAATGAAGCTTCCTCTTCTTCTGGTATTTATATATCAGTAGTTGTGCAATTTTCTTTCCATTTATTGGCAATTTTTTGGGAATATTGTGTTTTTGTATGTTTCTTGAGATGAAACTTCAAGGTAGCTTCTTTACGTAAATTATTGAATTTTCTGCCTTTAAAATTAATCCATAATTACTCATCTGGTAGTGAAAATCTGTTTCTTGGTAGTATTCCATAAGCATTCTGTGTTTTATTGCATGTTTATTGATTACATAATTTTTCTTGACAATTGTTGAAAATCAGACTGGTTAATTTTTGAATTTCCACGACTTAATTCATAGATTATATTTCAGTGAATTCATTTGTCTTCTCTTCGCCTTTCAGGATATGAAAGTGAGGATAGTTCAGTAAATGAAGTTAATCTTGATTCATCAGGTATTTAACTTTGTTCTTTGAAAGATTCAGTTTTTGGGATATTTTTCCGAACAGGGTTTATAATCTATTGAACTTCACATGAGACTAAATTTAGGATTGGTAAATACACTAATGAAATTTTTTTTGGCATAAATGAATGGGCCATTTCTTGATTTTTGTGTTCTGGTTATATAACATTAGTCTACCATGCTCTGTCTTTGCACTATCATCATTACACGGTGCAGAGTTTTGAACACTGAGATACTTCAAATAGTACTGTGTTTCTGCATTTTGTGTATGTTTCATGAATGCTACTTATGTGATGGTAGAAAAGCTTCATTGGTATTTATGTTCTCGTGATGAAAACAACACACTATACACATCAAATCCCAAATAGCCTAACTTCTGGTCAAAAAAGTTCTGACTGTCAATCCAAAAACCAGTTAACAGTCCAATCTTTCTATATTAAACTTGGTTCCTGCCCTTTTCGATTTCTTTGTCCAGGGTTAATAGAGCTCTTTAGTCACTTAAGCTCGCGTAACTTTCTGTCTGACTCCTCTCTCTCTCTCTCTCTCTCTCTCTCTCTCTCTCTCTGGTATCTCCCCTCTGTTCATATCAAGATGCTTGTCAATAGCCCATTCTTTGAATAAAAAACGAAAGCCATTTGTATAGAAATTTTGTGCAGGATTTTAGAGTCGTTGAATCTAAGTTCAACTTGAACCATGTGCTTCTTGCATTAATACTTATTCCATCTTGATCCTGTAAGTTCCAGTTTTCTTCCTCAAGGTATTTTGTATCTCTGAGACAGATTTTTGGTTCTGGTAAAGTAATGATACTATTTGCGCATCTTATATTACTCAGAGCCTCAGAGTTGCATCAATAATTTATTTTAATGCATCGGCTTTTGTACAGATATTGCTTGCAATTTTAGTGGCCTGCATGGAAGCATTATTATAATATTTAATACAATTACATCGTTGTTTAGGTTTGTCATATGCTGCAAGTTGCAGCTTGATTCAGATCTCTAGAAAAATGGGTGTAGCCTCAATTTTCTTTCCTTGGAAATTGTGCATTCTTTTGCTTCCATGAATCCATGTGGATGCAAATCTTCTGATGATGTGGAAGTTTATTTGGTTCAGTAAAAAATTGTGTTGATTCTAAAATTTACATAAAATAAGAAAATTAAATAAGAAAAATAAGAACTTGTTGTCCTTTAAGATATGGCCTGTCATGGAGTAGTGTACAATGGCATAAAGATTATACACCTTTTCCAAAACTTTGTGACGAGCCTTGACTAATTCAGTTGTTCTATATTGCTTCCGACAACTTCAGGTTCGATTATATGCCTCTTCCTGGCACAATAGAGCCATCCGAGCCCATGTAGCGTGTACAATGCTCTGAAACCTCTCTAAGAAATTATTGATTGTTAGAGATATTCTTCAAATGTTTAGCCTTCTTTCCTGCATATGCTGCCATTCTTATAGTTCAACAACATTATTTTTTGCAGGTTTACCAACAAGTGATGACGATATCACAACTCAAAAACACATGCAAATCATCACTGAAAGTCATCCAAGTGGCAAAGGCAATGCTGAACCTGTCAATACCGAGCACGGTCAAAAAAAGGATGAAATCCCATTGGATGCAGCGGACTGTGTCTTAAAATTAAAATCAGTTTTCAAGTGCAGGCTATGCCCTAGGATCGTATGCTTGTCAGAGGAGACTCTAAAGGCGCATCTCACCTCTAAGGCAATTATTCACTTAGAGAGTGTTTTTCTTTTCTATGCAATATTTGATAATATTTATCCTCGATGCATTATGTATGTATGTATGTATGTATGTATGTATGTATAAGTTGGCCTCCCTTAACATTCTATTATTTGGACATGTATCCAAAGTAGACGTTGAGAGTACTGGATACTCCTGCCCATGATTGACTAGCGAGAATAAAAATGAAATGGCTAAAATCCCCTTCTGTGGCTTTTATCCAAAATAATCCTTTTGCTTCTTGAAATATTTGGCTTCTTAAAAGGTGTGTGTGTGTGTGTTATTTTGTTTTCCTTTTGACATTTTAGGATTTTTGTGAATTTAGATTCCCAAGGTTCTAGTTATATTACATCGAAGGTGCTTAGGCATAAATAAGCAACAATACGCGTGTTCCTTTGTTTCATTCTCATGAATATAATGAACTAATATCTGATTGTCTTGCTTCAGGAGAATAGTTTTTATGTCAATAAAAAGCTCTGAGGCAATTTCATGTCTTGCTTCTCTATTCTATCAAAGTATCTAGCGTGTTTCTGACTCGTTCACATGCTCAAAACGACATCTCTTACAGAAACTTCGTTTCGTGTCCTTCACAGAGACATGCCCGTTCTGAAAAATTACTAAGGGAAGGGAGGCTCAAGCTAATGCTCAACAGCAATGGACAGATTGAGGGAGAGGCTCATTCTGAGATGCATGATGCAACTACAGTTTCAGGAGAGGTATGTTATCCTGCTTCTGGGAGCTCACTTAGAGCCTGTATGAGCTCCATTATTGGCTAAAAATGCATTTTGGTGAATAGTAGATTGAGTGAATGTGTCTTTAAAAAATAAGGGAAAAATATTGAGTTTACGTGTAATATTATTATTGAAGAATGTGTGGTTGAAAAAAATATATATATATTTAGAAAATAATAGGGATCAAACAAGGGCTAAAGGTTGAATGGATTATTTTCATGTTAAACTACTTGACCTGATTAAATTTGTTTCTCCGTGACATGGTAGGAGAAGCCAACCAAGTTCAAGAAGAAAGCCAAAGGAGAACGGAAACAGAAGAAAAGATTAAGGAAGGTAACATGCATCATGCTACCTTCTCGAGCTGATATTTAGTTATGAAAGTTATGCCAAATAGGGCTTAACCTTTTGTGAACTTCAGAAGGAAGCATCAAGGTTGGAGAAAGGAAGTTCGAGAGAGGACCAAGGAAAGAAGAAACGGAAAAATGACAGTTGAAGAAAACAATATTCTGTCACTTATTGTCTTCAAGGCAATAATGATCCAAAATATGGCTAGAAATCCATGAGCACAAACTTGTAAGCAAGTTGACGGTCTGTTTGCAGCAGTCAGACATTTTTCCAATTTTGGCTAAACCACGTGGTGGGAAAAAAAAAAATTAAAGACACAGGAAAAACAGTTTTCATACATGTATTTTTTTTTTTTATTTTGTTAGTTTCCTTGGGCAACCAAGTTTTCTGTTTTGATCCTCCCAGACTAGCTAAATGATTCACATGAAAGGAAACTTTTACTGTGTGATTCATGCACTCTGAAACTTATTTTGAATAACATCTGATTTCAACTGAGTATATTGTTCGATTATAATCAAATCTTCTGTGCAGGGAGCTTTTCATTGATACTAGCCAACAGTGCATCTGCGTAACTTCAAGGATATTGTGCAAACCACTGCTACTCGGGACTAACAGAAAGATTTTAATGGTCTTACAAACCAGGATGAAATTTTACTGCCACAACATAGAATTCTTCCCCCAATTGATGATATACAGACGCTCTAGCATAAGTTTTTCATGATGTCATCATAAAGTTTGTGATCTATAACAGTTGCCAAAAGTATTTTCTGCAGTACCAATACAAAAAAGACCTAATTTGGAACGGCAGACTACATTATAAAAGGACCAGTTCTAACAACCGCAAAAAGGATGTCAAACTTGATTCAGCTTGCAGTTATGGCTTCATTTAAGATTCAAGTTGAGAGCTAAAAAAACCGTTCATAAAGAAGACAACCCTAAGTTGATAGCCCAGCGTACTTTGAAGGCCAACCAATCCCTAGAAAATTTAGTCATTAGAATTATGGTTGTCCATCATTATTGGGAGAAGGCAGTTGTTCTTCACCAGTAGCACTCTCAGGTTGAGGGCCTTGGTCTCCACTTTCATTGTTTTCAGGGTAAAAGTTAATGGGAAATTTAGTTACCCTAGGTTTGTCAGTTAATATGTTCCTTTGGATCCTGTCAATCAAGATCTTTTGTGGAGGCTCTTCTCTCAGCTGTTCAGCATCATAATCATTGTTGACATAGTAGCCCACCCGAACAAATTCTTGACCCATGTAAGAGCAGGTCAAGAGAAGCACTGTCACTCCAATTATATCTTCTTCACGGATCTTCGAAGGATCTGGAGCATCTGCCTGTCATCAATCCCACAAAATGTAAAATTTCAACAAGTACATATAATAAAGTCCCGTTTGATCTTACATTATTATCTCATTAAAATGAAACAAATGATCATTATCCATCACATCAACATTTAAATTCAAATTTTCTATCACTTGTGTGGCCCCAATAACGGCTATATTTTTCATTCTCATTCTATAATAATTTGGCTCAAACAGGGCCTAACAGTGAATTGAAAAATCATTTTTCAACAGAACTTGCTTTACCTGCAGAACAAAACGATAATTTCCCACATTGACTGGTCCAACAAGAACACTTTCTAATAGTTGGTCATAAGTTTCATCCTCAGCAGATCCAACATAGATGAGTTTCCATTCCAAATCTGCATATGCACTTGAACAATTACAAACTGGGAAAAATATTCTATTTTACTTTGTCCAACCGAAGCTAGATTATAAAGCAGACCCATCTGTGCGGAGGTAAAAATAAAAAAATAAACAGAGTATTCATGGAAATGAACATAAATAGATTAAATGCATTAAAATACGATTAGCGGTGGCAAAAAAGCTCGG
>CAIGRT010216253.1:0-13634 GCA_903798405.1 Fraxinus platypoda
ACATATAATGATATTAATGAAGCATTAGGTTAAACTACGCAATAAATTTCAACAAAAATGCTTAGTTCATCATCATAAAATCAATAACAAGGAGATTCATTGTTACAATATATAACAAGTATTGGAAAATAATGGAAATAAACCAAAGTTAACAATACAACCCGTTTAAAACATGCTTTGGATCATCCGTCGTTGATTTCTCCAATTTCCTACGGTTGAATCTCCTTGTTATCACCTTCTTCTTCTACCAATGAACCAAGAACTAAATAAAACAAAGAAAATAAAAATAAAAGAGAGAGAAAAAGAGGAAAAAAAACGTGTAAAACTAGAAGGGAGGGAGAGAGAAAAAGTAAGATAAAAAAAACTAGCCTAAAACTAAGTTAACTAATCTTATATATACTAAAAGTAAAAAAAATATCCTACCTTTTCTAGTCTCAAAAACCGTCCAGCCACTTGGTCATATAGATAGGATATTTTTCTTTACTTAGTGATTAAGTTATGTAAATATCTAGGTAAATTTGCAACAAAGGTCCCTAAACTTTTGTTAAGTTACAAAATAGTCCCTCAACTTTGATCTTGTACAATTTGGTCCTTGACTTTTGACCTTCATTTCAGTTAGGCCCTTTATACATTGCACGTCAAGTCCTTCATCTTTGTGGCATGTGCAACTTGGTCCCTAACTTCACCAATTTGTACACTTTTAGTCCCTTTCTTCTTATTTTCGCTCCGTTCTTCGTGAATTCTGGTACAAAGCCTACAAACATACAAAATTACACAATTATGCGTAGAAATCAACTCAATTTAAATCCCAATTAAATACAAAAAATGCTAAATAAATGTGTAAAAACACACTTATCAATGATCCAAAGAAAGATAGACAAAGATTAGATTCTTTAGTTAATTTTGAAACATACAATAGGTTGAAAGAAAAGCTAGGAACACATAGGACATTATTGAAGTGTAGTGTGATGGAGAGACTTACAGTTCCAGTATATATTGCTGGAACGGTTTGTCCATTGGGAAGGTTAATGAAGTTTGATATGGGTTTAGGGATAGAAGAGTACAACAGAGGTGAACAGATCATATGATCTGTTGCACCAGTATCTAATATCCAAGAAAATTTAGAATGTAACCTGGTAGAGACAGAATTACATTGATTAAAAGGTTTACCAGAGAAATGAGAAGTGGTTGCTACGATTGCTGCTGTTGTAGGTATACCAGTGTTTGGAGTGGAACTTGAATTGGCAAGTGCTATAAGTTTATTAAACTCTTCAGCAGTTAAACTGAACCTTTGATTCTCATTACTACCTTGAATGCGAACCTCTTCAGTTGAAATGGTTGCGTGTACAGAGGGAGGATTCATTTTTCCCTTTGGTCCAGTCCATCCAGGGGGATAACCATGTAACTGAAAACATTTATCAATTGTATGGCCATTGTAGCCACAGTGAGTGTAATGAAACAAGGATTTCTTTGACTTGTCTTTGGAGAACCTGAACTGATTAATCTGATTGGGCTGAGTGTGCTGTTTTGCTAACAAAGCATGAGATTAATTATTTGCAAAATTTGTTAATTACCTCTGACTTTCTTCTTGAAGCAACAATGAAAAAACTTTAGCCATGCTAGGCAATGGCACATCAAGCAATAACTGACTCCTCACATATGCATAGGAATCATTAAGGCCTATAAAAAACTTCAACACATAATCTGATTGGTGTCGAAGTAGTAGGAAATTGAACAGATCACATGTGTAAGAAGCCATTTTGCCACATGTACAAGTTAGAAAAGGCCTATACCTTACGTATTCATCCCAAAGAGTTTTAAAGGTACTGAAATATTCTGTAATTGATGATGAACCCTGATTTATAGAACTTAGGGATTTAAAAGATGAAAAACCCTTGGGCCATCACTTCTCAAATATCTTGTTTGCAACATGGAGTAAACTATTTATAATGTTTTTAGAAATAGAATTCATAAGCCAAGAGAATACCAAATTATTTGCACGAAGCCAAGCAGTATGAAGGATGCTCTGAGTAGCATGAGGAGGAAAGATTGAACCATCAATAAAAGCCTCTTTATTCTTCACAGTTAGAGCAATGGTGATCAAGCGGCTCCAGGCAATATAATTGTCTCCTACAAATACTTCTAAGACCAAAAGAAAACTCGAATTATCACTAGGATGGAGATAATATGGGCTAGATGAATCATCTGAAGGATTGATATGATTTACTTCTGTCATTTTATCAAGAAGAAGAGAGAAATTGATAAGGGTTTAAGCAGATTGCAATTCCTAAGCAGATTACAATCGATTTGAAGTTCAGAAAGAGGGAAAAGGTCCTGAACAGATTACAATGTCGATTCCAAGTTCAGAAAGAGGAAAGGCGCGGAAGCAAGTATGGTATTGATTGCTTTGATACCATGTGAAGAACAAAAGTAAAAGAAAACTGAGAGAGAGAATTGAAGAATGAATTCTATTGAATTTAACTTAGTTCATTGATTGAATATACAAGAACTCGAGCTCCATTTATACACAAGAAGCTCAACTGATTGAATAACAAAGACAATAGAAATTAACTAACTTCTCTAACTAACTTGAACTAAATTAACTAACTCTTCCAACTAACTTTAACTAACTTCTAACTGTAGCAACTGACTTTGCTTTTTCTTCATTTCTCTTCAACTCCATCCTTTCAATTTGTGAGGTGATACTCCAAGACCAAGAAGACATGATAAATGAATAAATTGTGTACAGCATTTAAATTTGTCTTCGATTTTAAATTGATGTAATTTGTTTATATCTCCAAAAAGGTGTAATGGCACTTGTAGAGCCGAACTGGTGTGAGCAGCGAAAAGCTATGCCGCCACACTGGCAACACTGTCTCCGGTAGAGGTTTCTTCCACAAGTCGCACTCACCCCGTCGAACAACTCTGCTGACAGGTCTAGCCGGCACATCTGGCTTCTGTTTGGACCTAAAACGTAGGGAAAGTATTAGAATTGCCAGGATAATTGCTAAGTTTTAATGGTTGTGTCGGTTAGAAAATTAAACTGAGAAAACAGCCGTGAAAATATAATGATGGTGTAATGATGAGAAAGCTGAACGAATGCATGGAAAAGCTTGATAATTTTCTCATTAAACTTCTATCAATTACATTCATTTAAAAGTTCATATTTGTTTATTAAATGGGACTAACAGATCATATGGTTTTGCTATTGTTAAGTGTGTCTATGACATTAGATGTTATCATTCTATTTGAATTCCATTGCCAAATGTCATGATTTTTCCTTCACACTACTTAAGGTATTTTGAAAGAATAGACATTGAGAACAGAAGACGACAAAACCATAATGTTTGAGCAGCAGACTTTATCACATTGTGGAGGATTAACTATTAACTGTTGTGATATGTTTAGTGAAATGGTTGTTTGTTTAACTGACAAAGTAACGGTTAAGTTTAATTCACGGAAGTGTAATTAAACTCTATGTAAACTATAAGAGAGAAAAAAAAAGAAAGAAAATGAAAAGAAAGTGGAGAATGAAAACCAAGGCAGGTAATTAACACTTTCTCCTTAAAACAAAATTATCCCACAGCGGTGCTAACGGATTATGACAGTTGTCTCCAAGATACAACTTGTGGTAAAAGTACTTCAAACCACAAATAACAACAAACTCAAACGAATTATTTTCCTCTACAAGAAAATGATTTTTGGAGAGTTTTTGCAAGAGATGTTGATGTAATGCTCAATGCAAATAATATTAGTTGCATTATAGAAGTCCAAAAGGCCAAATTTATAGAAGATGAGAGGTTGTGAGTGAAGTATCATGCCCCAAACTCAGCAACATTCACGAAAGAAAACATATATTGCTGTCACTAGCATGTTGTTGACCTCTCGCTCGAGCGTCAATAACACATGTTCAGTAGAAACTTTTTCACCAGCATGTCGCTCGAGCGACAGTCTCACTGCTCGAGTGCTAGGCGACTTGTTAGAATTTGGGTGTGACTCGAATTCCTTGTTGAAGTAATTGAAGAATTTTAATTGAAGTGCACATCAAGAAGAATTCAGTTTGGAATGCTATTGGAGCCCTATGTCAAGTTGACGTTTTATTTTGGAAGCCCATTGGGAGTTGTAATTTGTTTTGGACTAGATTTTTTGGTATCCTACTTCATCAACAACTCTATTAGGAGGGTTTGAACATCCCCTACATGTTGCCTATAAATACTAGTCTCTTCTATACAATTTTATGGTGTGAGAAAATATATTACTAGAATTATAGGATCTATTGTAATTTTTATCTCTTTTCCATTATTTTCGAGTCAATAAAACTCTTAATTTCTCTGTCATATTCTTGTCTTTATTAGTCTTTTGATTGATCATATACTTCATTATTATTTACCATATAACTTAAACATCTCAATCCGGTGATTTGTTTCACAACAATTGGTATCAGAGATATTCGGGTAATAATTTGACTATCGGATCAAGTCCGAATATTTGGCCAGAGTTAACACAGTCATTTTTCAAGTTTTATACTTAATTAGATTTTTCATTCTTTAAACCAAATTCCAACAATCCCCCACATGAATGAAAATTTAAATATGTTTATGCTATGCGAAAATATGATGCATCGTAGAGATAGAGCAGAAAAGCACTACATCAAGTAATATAGCTTTCGACTTTGAACTTTCTTTAGTGAAATACTATCAGATTGGTTAATTGGTGAACGTTGTGTCTTGAACCATTTAGCCGTTGGTGTAAACCAAGACAATGATACTCACGCAAGTGTCTTTCCTAAATCGTTCATGTTTCTTAGGACTTGGTTTATTTTGACCATAAACCATTCTTAGGTTTCACAAGTGTTTTAGAAAATTTCAGCCTTTGAACAATTTTCGTTGAAGCGGCCCCACTTTATACTTACATAGGTAATCTCCTATTAAAAGTATTTTGCCCTACTCCACTTGATTTAATCAAGATATAAGAATCATTAAAAGCATATCTTGACCTTTAACATTCTGTAGAAAGCATTTTAATTATCATAAGAATGAGTTAGGAAATATTTTCCCAAGTGCTTCATTGAATCTTTATAAATTATTTGTCCCCTTGAACTAAGATCTTGGGATCTCCAGTTAACAAGGTAGGTTACTACTATAAAGATTCTTATGTTGTAGGCTTTAGTCTCATTCCTTTCGATAGGCAACGTACTTGATCTCTCGGTAAACCTTTCGTAAGTGGGTCCACGATGTTCTCATTTGACTTCACATAATCTATGGAGATGACAATGTTGGAGATCAGTTGCTTAATGGTATTTGTCTAAGACGTATATATCTAGACTTACCATTATACGTGTTGTTTTGAGCCCTTCCAATAGTCGATTGACTATCACATTGTATACTTATTACAAGTGCCAACTTAGGCCAATATAGAATATCTTCCAAGAAGTTACGAAGTCATTCTACTTCTTCTCCAGTTTTGTCTAAAGCAATAAACTCCGATTCCATCGTTGATCAAGCTATACACGTTTGCTTTGTCGGCTTCCATGATACAACAGCTCCACCAATGATAAATACATAACCACTAGTAGATTTAAAATCTTTGATGTCGGATATCCAATTCGCAGCACAATATCCTTCCAATACCGCGCGATATTGTGAAGTGTAATCCATAAGTTAAGGTATACTTCAAGTATCTAAGAATCCTTGTTAAAGCCTTCCAATGATCATGGCTTGGATAACTTGTGAATCTACTAAGTTTATTAACAGTAAATGTTATATTTGTTCGAGTGCAGTTTGTAATATACATTAGACTGCCTATAACCTGTGAATACTTTAGTTGTGACACACATTCATCCACATTTTTNACTTTAGTTGTGACACACATTCATCCACATTTTTTACTAAGTGTAAACTTGTATCAATAGGGGTTTTTGCAGAACTTTCCTCAAGTGCATACATTTTAAGTAACTCTCAATGTAGTGCGATTTAGAAAGTATAATTTCTTCTGATGTTCTAGAGATTTTAGTCCCTAATATCATATCGGACACACAAAAGTCTTTCATATTAAAATGTTTCGTTAACATTCTCTTAGTGTTTAGCATTATTTCGTGACTATTGGTCATTATCAACATGTCGTCTACATATAGTTATACAATCACATAGACTTTCGGTATATGTTTTATGTATACACATTTGTTACACTCGTTTATCTTAAATTCATTAGACAACATTGTTTTGTCAAACTTTTGGTACCATTGTTTAGGAGCTTGTTTCAATTCATACAAAGACTTAACTAGTTTACAAGCCTTTTTGTTTGTAATTAGGAGATACGAATCCTTCAGATTGTTCCATGTATATCTCCTATTCTAATTCACCATTTAGGAATGCAATTTTTACATCCATTTGATGAATCTCAAGGTTGTGTAATGTCGCAATTGCAATTAACAACTTATCGAAGTGATTCTAGTAACTGGTTCCTTTCGTCTATATCCTTTGGCAACCAATCTAGCCTTATATCTGTCAATGGACCGATCTGGTTTAGTTTCTTTTTGAAGATTCATTTACACCCAAAGACTTATTTTCAGGAGGTAAATTAACTAACTCTCAAGTATGATTTTGCATTATAGAATTTATCTCACTATAGATAGCTTATTTCCAATGCGGTGCTTCCGGTGTAGACATTGCTTCATCTAAAGTCTTTGGATTATTTTCTACCATATATGTTAAAAAATTTGGGCCAAACGAAGTAGATATTCTAGCCTTTTTACTACGCCTTGGTTCTTCCTTATTTGAAGTTTCATTTGTAGTATCATAAGTTCTTTTATTTGAACTTGTACTTTCCTTGTCTTTACATGAAAAAACATTCTCGAAGAATAATGCATTTCTTGATTCAATTACAATTTCTTCATGTACATCTCGAATTGCGGATTTATGTACAAGGAAACGATATGCACTACTATTATTGGCGTATCCAATAAATATGCAATCAATCATCTAATGACCACTTTTCATTTATTAAGGCTTGGTTCTTCAACCCTAGCCAAACATCTCCACACTTTCAAGTGTTGGTAGGATGGAGGATGACATTTCCATATTTCATACGGAGTTTCTTCTATTTTCTTAAGGGGTATCTTGTTAAGAATGCTATTTGCCGATATAATAACTTCCCCCAAGTTTTGGGGTAGACTCAAACTTATCAACATTGCGTTTATTGTCTCTTTAAGAGTTCGTTTTTTGCGTTTAGCAACACCATTCGATTGGGGTGAGTTGTTGTTGTTGTTGTTGTTTGATGAATGATTCCATACTCGGAACAATATTTTTCAAACTTTGTCCCGTATTCACCACCTCTATCAGTATGAATATTCTTTATTCATTTACAAAGTTGATTCTCAACTTCTGTCTTATAATGTTTGAATACGTCTAAGGCTTCGTCTTTATTTCGTAGTAGAAAAACATAACAATACTTTGTATAATCATCAATTAAGGTTATAAAATATTTCTTCCCACCTTTGATTTGAGCGAATTTCAAATCACATATATTGCTATGTATTAACTATAAAGGTGTCGTGTTCCTTTAAATTGACTAAAAAGGTGTTTTGGCCAACTTTGCTTCAACACATACTTCACATTTATGACTGTGATCAATTTTAAACGTCAGAATTAAACTTTGATTAATAAGTTTGCATATAGATTTGTAATTAACGTGTCCTAATCGACTATGACATAAACAAGACAACTCAAGTATATAAACAAAATTAAAATTTTTATTCATAATGCATTTTGGTACAACTGTAAGGATATTCATTTTGAACATACCTTTACTAAGATAGTCCTTACCAACATACATATTATTTTTCGTAAATACAAACTTGTCTGATAAAATATAAGTTTAAAGTCATTCTTACTAAGTAGAGACCCCGAAACCATGTTCTTGAGAATATCGGGCACATGGAGTACATTATCGAGGACTAGCTCTTTCCCAAAAGTCATTTTCAATGTGATCTTTCCAAGTCCTTCAACCTTCGAACTTGCAGAGTTCCTCATGAACAGTTGTTCTCTTTTCAATTCATGATAGTTTGTAAACATGATCTTATCAGCACAAATATGGCGGGTAGTACTAGTGTCAACCCACTAATCCCTTGGATTACCAACCGTATTGCATTTAGAAACAATCGTAGATAGACTCATCTCTTGAACTCCTTCAAAAACTATGTCTCTTTCAACTACATTCGCTTGTACAGTCTTCTTCAACTTTAGACATTCGTTTTGACGATGTCCAACTTTTCCACAACTGTAATAGTTGCCTTTAAACCTCTGGACATTCTTGGAGTTGTCTCTTCTTGGTGCAACACCAGAGATCTTACGTTTCTTGTGGACGACCTTCAAACCAGTTTCAACAAAATTTACTTTAAGTTGAACAATAGATTTTCTTTTGGTGTTTCTATTGTCTTCCTCAATCCTCAAATGGACTATCAATTACTCCAAGTTTATATCCTTGTATTTGTGCATTGAAATAGTTCTTGAAATCTCTCCACATAAGAGGGTGTTTCTCAATGATGGCTGTAATTTGGAAGAATTCACCCAATTCCATCTTTTCTACATGTATGTCATGAAGTAGAACTTATCACGGATTTAGAGTCTACCATTTTGTAGTCCAAAAACTTGCCAACAATGAACTTCTTTGTTCCCTCATCCTCGATCATGTACTTCTTCTCCAATGAATCCCATAAATCCTTAGCTGAATCCATCGAACTATACATTCCATAAAGTGTATTGTTCAATCCATTTAGGATGTAATTTTTGTAAAGGAAATTCGAGTACTTCCATGAGTCCAAAACAATAATCGACTGATGATTATTTTCTCCTTGTACAGAAGGAGGGGTTTTTTTAAGAACTTTGCCAAATTCAAAGTAGTAAGATGGAACAACATCTTTTGTTCCCATCTTTTAAAGTCCACGCCTTCAAATGTTTTTCGATTTTTCCACATGTAAGATACGAGACTTTGGTATAGGTTTAGCCAAAGGTGGAACCACATGATTAATACCATTCCTTGTTCACTCGAAGTTGTCTCAACAGTATTCATTTATGTTACAAACAGAAGTTCAGCGTACAAAATAAAAGAAAGGAATATCAAATAAAGACTAATTCCAAAGATGAAGAGAAGTGATTTGTTTTAAACAAACAACTACACATAATTTTGTCTTAAGAATGTTGTGATATGTTTAGCAAAATAGTTGTTTGTTTAATTGACAAAGTAATGGTTAGGTTGAATTCGCAGGAGCGTAATTAAACTCTATGTAAACTATAAGATGAAATAAATAAAATGAAAAGAAAGTGAAGAATGAAATCCAAGTCAAGTGATTAACACTTTCTCCTTAAGACAAAATTACTCTGCAACGGTGCTAAGAAATTACAGAACTTGTCTCTCAGGATACAACATATACAATTTGTGGTAGAAGCACTTCAAACCACAAGTAATAGCGAACTGAAACGAAATTTTTTCCCTTTACAAGAAAATGATTTTTGGAGAGTTTTTGCATGATGTTTTTATGAAATGCTCAATGCAAATGATATTGGATGCATTATGGACGTCCAAAGGGTCCTATTTATAGAAGATGAGAGGTTGTGAGTAAAGTGTCACGCCCTAAACTTAGCAACATTCATGAAGGGAAGCATCCATCGCTGTCGTTGGCATGTCGTTCGAGCGTCGGTGACACCTGTTCAACAAAAACTTTTTCACTCGCCTGTCGCTCGAGTGCTAGGTGAACGGTAGAGTTAAGTAATTTTCTGACCAGTGTTTTTCCTCTTTTATTTCCAATTTTGGACTGCAATTTCGCATTCATCTGGAATTGGTTTTGAGATTCCAAATATATCACAACGATCTACTCGACGAGTAGAACAACTTGACCTATTTATATTTATAATTTGACTATCATATCAAGTCCGAATATTTGACCAAAATGGACACAAAGTCATTTTTCAACTTTTATACTTAACCAAAATTTTCAATCTTTAAACCGAATTCCAACATTAACAACGATCAGCCACATTCAAAGGACATTTTTTAACAATGGATTTTCAAGACCAAATGCAAGCACTTTGGCATTAAAATCATGCAACAATTGAAGAAAGATTCTTCTAAGGTACAAGGCTTATCGAAGTGGTTTTTGTATAATTCTAATTTGGAAAAATGTTCTTGAAGGGACCAGCATAAGGAAGGGCAAGCATGAGCTATGTAGGTAAACAAATTGGACTATTTGTGAATCCAATTCGCAATGAGGATAAAAATGAGTTATATGATATCTCCTATTAAAAATGAAAATGAAATAACGTTGAACAAATATTGGTACAAATACGTGGATTCTTCAACATATACGGTTATGGTAAGACAAATCAATTTTTTAGTTGTGTTTATTAGATAGGGTTACTTTTAAGATTGGCCTAGTCAACAAGCCCAATTACCACTTTGACTTTTCAACTATGCTATATTTTGACATTGGCCTATTATAGGTTAAAAGACAAAAATGTCCTTAAAAAAGTTATACAACTACAAAATATTGTTTTGTTTAAAAAACTATTTTACCATTTTAGTTAACAACTGAAAATCAAACACTTCTGACTTAAAATTTCAAAATCACTTAACTTTTATTATCTGTCTAATCCAACACAGATAAAAACTCTCTAACTTTCATCAGCTTCAACCTCAAAATCTCTGAAATTTATCGAACGCTGAAGAACGAAATATTTTTTAATATCAATCACTTCAAATCGGTAAGTATATTTACGTATGTTTTATTTCGTTTTCGTTAAATTTTTATACGTTTTAATCGATAAAAACAATTGAATTTTTTTTTTACATTTAACAGTCGGAAAAATTTATCGATTAAATTTTTTAATCGATAAACAGCCGGAACAGCTGGCTGTTTCGACTGTTAACATCTGACTGTTTTCAGGCTGTTCAGCCTTTTTTTTAAAATTAATGTTGCCCTAGTCGAGCCAAATGACTATATATTTTCTTAAAAAATTCAGTTTCGTCTTGCAGATATGGTTGTAATGCCAGTTTGTTTCTTTGATGATTTCGAATTGGATGAGAAAGATCAATGGGTATGGAGATGGACAAGTGATAAACGTGGTTGTATTCCAATTTTCATAATAGAGAGTACAACATATGCGGGAATGTACCATGATTTACAAAACAAGTTGAATGTCGATTCCTCTCATTACGACATGGAACTGAGATTTCGATTCAAGGATGATTCATCTATTTCGATTCCACCTATGAAGGTAATTTATGATGAAGAAGTGAATTATCTATTTGAATTGAACAAAATGTACATGACTTCTCTTTAGGTGACTTTAGTGAGAATGATGTCGCCGAATGTGGACACAAAGATTCTGTTGGAGGGGATCACAATGTCAATGAATTTTGGGACACGGTGGAGATAGCTCGTGAGGATAATGTGGTTATTCTCGAGCCAGTTGTTCATCATCGTGATCTCACTGTTACACATAGAATTCTGTCGGTAGTTTACAACAACAAGAACGACAATGAATTTACAAATGAGGATTTGATTGCTTTATCCCTTCGGAGACATAAGTGGGGTGGGAGCGCAGGGGCTAGAACGAGTGGACCGTCAACTAATTCTTAGCGTGTGGTTCCCGATTATGAGGATTTGTATGTCGAGCAATTGTTCGAAACAAAGAAAGTTTTGTAGGAAGCTACGCATCGAATTGCACTGAAATACAACTTTAAGTTCAAAGTTAAGAAATCAAACAAGTCATTGTTGACGATTGTCTGCATCGGCGACAGTTACCATTGGCATTTGCGAGCAATGAAAATGGACACGAATGAGTTCTTTGTAGTTCGTAAGTATAATCGGGAACATACTTGCGAAATGAAAATTTGTCAAAATGATCACAGGCAAGCTCGAGCATGATTTATTAGTCGATGGATAATGCACAAGTATCAGGACCTACGGATGAACTACAGACCTTCAGACATCATTAACGACGTCCGTCGAGAGTATAGAGTGGTTATGAGCTACCAGAAGGCCTAAAAGGCCAGAGAATGTGTGTTGGAGGATTTAATGGGCTCGTCCGAGGAAAGCTATGCTAAATTGGCCAGGTATTGCCATAACATGGGAATAACTAATCCTGGCTCGACTTTTTTTATTGAGAAGGAGGGCGAGAATTACTTTAAATTTTTCTTCATGGCTCTTGGACAATGCATTCGGGGATTTCGAAATGCGATGCGACCACTAATTCTAGTCGATGGTACAACTCTGAAAGCTAGATACGAAGGTAAGTTAATTATTTCTACATGTCAGATGCCAACATCCAAATTTACCCTATTGCATTAAGCATAATCGATAACGAGAATGATCTGTCGATGTGTTGGTTCTTCACAAAGCTGAGAGAAGTAATCGGGGAAGTCGATGACCTTGCCTTTGTAACTGATCGGGGACCATCTATAATAAATGGTATTGCTGAAGTTTTTCCCGGGCATATCACGGATATTGCATATACCATATACAAGGCAACCTGAATACTAAGTATCGGGGCAAGTGCATTGTTTCATTGTTCAGGAGAGCGGCCGAAACTTATAGTGTTGAATAGTGTAATAACTTCATGATGGAAATAGGAAATAAATCATTACCGGCATGGGAGTATCTGACAAAAATGGGGATTGAACACTGGGCTCGATCATATTTTCCAGGACGCCAATACAACATGATAACGTCAAACAATGCGGAGTCTCTCAATGCATTATTAAAAAAGAATCAAGAGTCACTAATACTCGCAATGATTGAGAACATTCGTAACAAGTTGTAGTAGTGGTTTCATGATCGACGTGCGGAATCGCAAAGTTGCACGAACGTACTAGCCCAGGCTCAAGAGGATAAACTCTTCAAGGCTGCAGAGCTTGCGAGAAAATTGAATGTCAAACCACTAGATGAGTTGCGCTTTTCCGTGAAATGTGCACGTAATATGACATATATGGTGAACTTGACTAATAACACATGCACTTCTCATCGATTTCAATTGGAGAGTTTTTCATGTGAGCATGCAGTCGTGGTGGCTATGTGTAAAGGCTTTGCAGCGAGAACATTATGCTCTCCTCATTACACGTCTGATTATTGGAGAGTAGCGTATGTTGAGACTATATTTCCTCTACCTAATGAAGCCGAGTGGGAAGTTCCTGACCATATTCTCCCACTTAGTAGTTTGTTGCCACCGCAAGTTGAATCACGTGGTCCTAACGTCCACGTATGTCTAGAATACCATCTACCGAAGAGTTTTCTCGACCTCGTAGGTGCGGTAGGTGTGGAGCAACATGGCATACTCGTCAATTTTGTACAAGTTAGATTTCCCTAAAGGACAATTAGACTAATGTGTAATGGTATCGCTATGAAATGAAGGACCAAATTGCACAAAATCATATTTATAAGTATCTGATAAATGAATAAACAATTAAATATACTATATTTACATGAGTTTTACAATATTTATAATTATCTGATAAATGAATAAATAATTAAATAAACAATGTTTACATGAGTTTTACAATATTTAAAATTATTTCATAAATAAATGTATAATGTTTACAGATCACACTCGAATTCATACAAATCGCACGCTAATTTATTC
>CAIGRT010216267.1:0-14367 GCA_903798405.1 Fraxinus platypoda
AGGTGCAGCTGCCTGTTTAAAATAAGAAATTTCGTTACATAGTCCGTTATATTGAGACATATTTTTGGCATAGACAGTGATCGAATTGGAGAATGATGTCTGAATCAAAGTTGTAGCCAGATGAGTTAGCTTTCCAACCCATTTTGAATCGCCTTAATCGGACATCAGAATACAAAGTGATGATAAAAATACTGAAAGAAAGTTTAGCTGCCGTTTAAAACAAGAAATTTCGTTACATAGTCCGTTAAAACAAAAAATTCCATTAGTTTTTCCGTTCAAAACAAGAAATTCCGTTACATAGCCACTTTTAATATATAGAAGATATTTCAGTGGTGATGATTTTGTTTGATGATGCTTCACCATTAAGGTGGTATATATGTTGAAACATGTAAACACATAGTTTTGGAAACGAGTAAAACAAAACAATACTATTTTCAAAATACTTTCTAAAATCAATTATTTCGTTTAAAGACCATCGTTGAAACACATACATCATAAAGATTATAAATAAAATCATCGTGGTACATGGATTTCAAAATAGCTAAAATATAGAAAAATAAAATCGCACAAAAGGACTTTCATGACCGCTAATATTGGAAAATAGGCATATAAAACAAACATACTATGTGTTATGAGATCAAAATTAGAAAGAATACTCGATCATAATCACAAGAGAGAACAAATTAAAAAGATGCATGTGATATTCCTTCAAGCCATGTGCTTATGTATTCTTTTTCTACTTTTGTTGAACAGTTGACACTACATAGTCACGGCTAAAAAAGTTTTAAGACTTCTGTATCTTCCACACAATGAGACTTCAATCGAATTCCTACAACAAGATACGTTGTACTTAAAAAATCTATGTTGTAAGAAAGTCTGTCTACTTATTATTAAGGTTGGAAAAATGTTTCTTTCTCTCTCCATAGAACCCCACATTTGTTGGATTACAAAGGATGTTCTTCTTGAGCCCCAAGTGCATTTTTCAAGACACAGTACTTGTTCGGATGATTTAAACTTATTTTTCTTCTTTTACGTTGTCAGTATTATTATCAAATGTTTCCTACCGAACATGCCACAAGAGGGAGAAGGGATTGTGAATCTTTTAGTTAATAAAAGCACGTGATATTTAGTGGAGTATTTCTCTTGAACTCAAAGAATATAAGGAATATTTTGGAACTGCTTAAAAGTAAGTCGAATTTACTTTTAAGATACTTAACGAGTGATTATCTTTATACTCCAAACCCAGTCTAGAAAAGATTTTTTTGGCTGAAGATGGTATTATATGTTGAGGTGGATCCATCTCAGCATGTAATGATCTACAACTAAAATGAGGGGGTAAATGAATGGATAAAGGGTTTGTTTAAAGATTCTTTTTGTGGTAAAAGTTGGTTTATACCATTTAAATTAATTTAGATCCAAGGTGGAAAGTTGAAATTTTTTGGGAGCTAGTGAATCACCATATTGGTATATCATAAAGGTTTGTTGGTACCTTTATTAATTTGATGTTCCATCATAAAATCATATTATTTTGTTTAAGACAAAAATGAGCCTATTTCGCTAGTAGGGATGTCAAAATGGTTCGGCGGCCGATGGCTCGGTCCGGGAAATAGCCGAGCCGGCTCGTGGCTCGGAACCATCGGGCCAAGCCCCATTTTTGGGGCATCGGCTCGAGCCAAAGCCAGCCCGTTGGCCCGTGTCAGGAGCCATCTCGGCCTGTCGAGCCGAGCTTCATTAAAAAAAATTAGAAAAATAGATTTTAAATTCACGCCCCTTATAAATTGCACAAATTTTAAATTCTTAAAAAAAATTTAGATTTGTCAAGAAAAAAACGAGCCAACCCGGCTCAGGTCGAGCTTTTGTTTTTTGAGCTCGGGCAAAAAAAAACTCAAACCATTTTTGCTCGAATCGAGCCCGAGCTTCAAGTTTCAGCTCGCTCGTTGACACCATTAAGTATAAGAGATAAAAGGAAAAATGCTTCTAGAGATTCCATTTAATTTTTCCTCCTTGAAATTGTTTTGAATGAATTTATTCATTCAAATCTTCACCACTACACTTTTGACAATCCAATTTCGAATAAGACGTTATAAATAAAAACAATATTGAGTTTTAGGGTTCTATCTTTAATTATATTGACTATTTGTTTCATATTGAAGTGTCCAACTTTGTCCTTAATATGCTCAGATGGTGGCTCGTTTGAAAACAACAATTTTAGAATATGATTGATCATTTGAACTTTAGGCAAATTGAATTATTCGTCAAAGCTTTTTGAACTTTGATATCATATAGAGTCTTGGAGTTTCATTTTAAAACATGTCTTTTTGGATAACTCTTATATGTTGATTATTGTTTTATGTTTTAGTGTACAATTTCTCACAAATTTAAACTTGAAACACTTTTTTCTCTTGATTCAAACTAATTTTAAAACAGCGTATCTTCAATCCTATTTTCAAATCAAACAATGTTTAAATAAATTTCACTCAATTATTTGCACTATATAAAAAAAAAATTCTAGATAAAGTTGAAAAAGAGCCATTGGTCCAAGTCCCAATCAAAGCATATCAATCTATTTTCAATGTTGTTAGAGGATATATTTTTCAGATTTCTTGAATGACTTGTGACAAAGATGTTAGTTTTAGCTTTACCACAAGCTTCATCCATTGATTTCTTGTTTCTCAACCTGAGTCAACTAAAAAATATATTCGTTGCATCTTATTCTCAATAAATCCATGTGTGTTATAGTATTTTATCTCCATTTTTTTAGAATAAGTTCGAGTGAAACACCAATTCAAAGGAATTATATTATTAGCATCGATCAGACACCTTTGCTTTCAAGTATCAAAATGGTGCCATCAAAAAATCTTGAACCATTCAATCTTTTTGACTCTAACTAGCGTGTCCCATTCCATTAAAATATCTTTGTGAAAGAGAAATGAACATTTTCTGCATTCAATCCTTGGACCACCCAAGGGCACTTGCCAAAGGTTTGAAGCTGCCAATTTGAAACCTTACCATTACTTTACAACGAGTTTCACATCTCTTACACGTTACAAGACATGAATAGTGTACAATAATCGAGTGAACGAGGAAAGAACCACGTAAGCATATAATGACAAAAGGTATAATAATCGTACAAAGCATAAAAATTACATACTAACACAGCATATTGATCGAAAAGAACACGCAAGTACGTAGTGACAAAATACAAAATTTCTTTCTTGTTCTATAGATAGATGCATATCTATTGTAGGACCAAGTGAAGCTTCAAGAAGAAGGGTCCAAATATTTGGTGTTTTAACAATTTATAACATATTTGATACAAAATAGAATATTACCTTACCATGGGTGATTTTGTTCTCACCCTTGAGTTGTTGTATTCAACTAAGAAATACAAAATAAGATCAATCGTGATCACGACTATAAAACGCATATTGCCATTGTGTGTCTTAATCGTGAAACGTGTCTTACTCAAGAAGGAGAAAGAGAGAGATAGATCATATTTCTCTTGCAAGTAGTTATGCAATAATTACATGCATAAACTCAATTATAAATTAGAAAAAGAGAAATCCCAACTACTTGAGATCGACAGATTTCGATCTTTTAATTAATAAAATAAGCAGATTTTTAGGATTTTGTGACAATTAGACAAAGAAGAATCGCAAATATACGAGGTTAGCTTTGGTAAAAAGCTTTTGGGGACGATTAATGATGAATAGCATTGCTCGATATTAGATGATGAATCGAGGCAAGTGGGATTTGGCCCGAAAACTTGGAAGTGAAAAGGAGAGTAGCCATCTTTGAAAGTTGGGAGGGAACTTTCTGGTGGCCAATTGTTGTCTGCCAAGTGGGACTTGGTTTTGACACGTATGCACGACATGGACCTTTACTTTTTGGGCATGGACTAAGATTATGTTTTAAATTGCATTCTTGTGGTCGTAAAACGTCTGCCTCGAATCAATTAAAGGATTCCAAATCCATTGATAGGAACATTTTTCTTTATAAATTTTGAAATTTGTTTTGGTGACACCCTTGCAAGTTTGAAATTGCACTTAGGGACATCATAAATTTAGGCGTACTTCGTTTATTCAAGCGTTAATGATTTGCTTGATATATTAAATATTTATTAGTTGGCACGTGATATTCTATAAAGTATTTATTAAATCGAGAGTTCAATACGTTCTATTTTAGTGGCTTTTTTAAGGAAAAGAATATCTATTTAGCAAAAACGAGTTTTCCCTTTGCATGATGCGCTCTTGTGATTTGGGAATAAAATGTGACAAATTAACCCACTGATAAATTACATGTCACACATAACATCATGTTGCTACATCAAACATTTCGTTAACATTATGCTTTGGAGCCCATTAATAATAGTCCATCTTTAATGGGCCCATCCTAAGTTGTTCTAGTAATATCAACTACTGATAAAATAGTCCATCATAGACAGGCCCAATCCAAAGATCGAGCCCCTTATCCTAGACACGCAGTGAATCATTATCATTTTTTTAGTAATTTTTTATAAAAATTGATGAATGTGATTAAAAAGTTGATAAAAATTATAAATTTCATAAAATATGTAGTTAAAAAAAAAGTTTAAAAATGAAAGCCAGACTATACACAACACTCAAAAAGTAGTATTAGTAAATATATAAAAGGAATCAATCATGTTACATGTACATCATCTTTAATATCAGTTTTTACACTGTCATGTGGCAATACGTCATTAAACAGTTTAGATTTTTTATATTTTTTTCACCAATCAATATTTGTCAACACTTATAGCCCCCGTTTGGCCCTCATTTTTTTTCATTACATTACATTACATTAATTTTATTTTTTTTTTCTCTTCATTTCAACCACCCAAATTATCAAATAAAACAATATTACACACAAATCTGAAACTTTTCATTACTTTTCTACCACACATTCTCCCATCAATCACTATTTCAAAAATTTTCAACACCCTAAAATGGGGGCCAAACGGGGATATAATGTCAACAAAAAAGTATACAAGTGACATTTTTCAAGAGCAATAATAATGGATTCCACCAATTGTGTAAACAATAAATAAATAATATTTATGAATATATGATTGAAATTGAATAAAAAAAATTACTTTTTCGCAAAGCCAAAAAAGGCTAAAGTCCTGCTTGGTCTTTATAAAAATCAGATTTTTTAGTAAAAACAATTGATCAAATTTGTTATTGAAAATTTGATAAAATGTATGAATCCAATAAAATGTGCAATTATCGTTGACTTTAATTTATATTTTATCAACTTTTTTACTAAAAATCAGACAACCATTTAGTCTGTTATACAGATAATCAAGAAATTTCTGATTCCAAATTCACTGCAAAGATGGTTCCGAATCCCCCTTCTCCTACCTCTTCGTCTCGATCCTCGTCTTCTACTGTTCTTCTTCTTCACCGTGATTCACCCATCAATTCAACAAAAAAATCAACACTAACACATGGCGCCGCCCAGTCTTGGCTTACGAAAACTCTCAATAAGGCGCCAAAATTATTCAAATCGTTTCTTAAGGCTGCGATCCATTATCCACGCCTGTCCAGTGTCCTCCACTTCTCCACCGGATCATCCATCCTTGCCTCCCATTGGTTACTGCACTTATATTCCTTAATTCAGGTTTGTTTTCTTTTTCCCGATTTCTCCTTCTTTTACGTTTCAAGAAATCTACTCATTGCCTGTGTTTTCTTGTGGGTTTTTATTAGGTTTTAACGAGAGTTTCTTGGCTAAAATAACAGGAATATAAGAATTTATTCTATAACAATTCAACCGCTGGCGCGAAATTGAACATTTATTTACAACTTTAGCATTTCTTGGTTATATCAGGGGAATTGATGTTTCGCGCCAGGCCCGGGTCGGTCACATTTTCAATGTTATTGAGGAAGAATGCATTTGAGGATGACTTCAACAAGCAAGTTTGCAGATCCAATCAAGTACGCATCACTCCAGACTCATGGCACAGTATTTGTAAATATGCACAGAAATTCAGCTGCCTGGAAAAGGTTTGTCTTCTCCATGTCACTGCTGTTAAAATCCCGGTATTTTTTGGGATAAGGTGTATCAGAGTTTTTAACAGCAAATATTTGGCCAGAAGGCACCAGATGTAAATAAGATACTTCATACATCTACATGTCCTTTTATTAGTCAACAAAGTTTAAATCAAAGAAAATGAGATCTGCTTTCAGTTTTAATTGTGTACTCAAAGCACATTTAGGGAGCAGTTATGCAATATTTGATGTGAAGATGAATGAAAATCAAAACAATCCTTTCAATTGAAACAAGAAAGCAGCGTATCCAAAGTACCACCAACAAGCTAATGCATAATAATAAGGTTAAACAGATATGGGCAATTCTTGAAATACCTGGAAAAACACAGGTGTGCAATAAGAGTACAAGTAAAATCAGTCAGCACCATCAAGCATAAACAGCTGCCTCACTTGAAACTGAGTACCCAAGAACAGCCAATTGGAACACGCTGGCCAATAATGAAACTAGCATTCCTCCAACAGGTGGTCTCTTCATCAGACATCAATCCATCGTGTCGAGGTTGTGTATTTGTAAAGAGCATTGTTTTCACCCGTAAAACTATCGTTCATTATCATCCCATCTGACCTTATCAGGCAACCAGTGTGCATTGGAAATTTGACACCTCAATTAAGAACTAGTAAATAAATATAGAAGCCAACCTTGGGATATATATTTTACCATCTCAACACAAAATTTACCCATTTCTTGTTACAAAAATTTCACCAAACATGAAGCAGAATTTATTTCAGTGACATGTGACACACAGGTAACATATATATATATGCCCTTCCTTTCATTTTTACTAGATTCTGCTCAAAGCTTAAAGAATCCCGATTCAACAATTTATGGCACATGCAGCTAATATGAATTTATATTAAAACTTCATGTAAAAACCGAATCAAATGAACGAAAAGAAATTGTTTGCTTATGGTTGCATACTTCAATTCCGTCCCATTCCAGGATGCTCTAATTAATATGAACTATCAGAAGATGTAAAATGCAATAGGGATGAAAATGCTGAAACTAGAGCAATGTACAACTGTAAATGTTATACTAGGTCTTCAAAAATACAAGATTATGGTCAACGCATGTCAAAAAGAAGAGTAGAATACAGCTAGTGCTCCTTTTATATCCTATATTCAACAATAAATTAAACACATTATGTCAAGTAGCACTACATAAAACTAAAAGACCTAGGTAATACCAAGGGTCTACATTACTATTCCTCGTCACAAGCCTCGGCTGCAGCAATTTCAAAATCCAATTTGCCAATCAACTGCTCGCTTACGTGTTTAGCAACAGATATCATGTCAAGTATAATGCTTGGGTCTAGACCTGCACCACCACGTTTGGTCAGTCCGCATATTCTCCCTTGCCTATTGACAGAAATGGAGACAGCTGAACTCATTTGGGACTCCTCTTCTGCAGTTGCATCTACAATATAATGTCTACCAACCTGCAAAATTGGTCAAGTACAATTATTATATGTTGCATAAAAGTTTTGCATTTCAAAGAAGGAAAAAACCTCTAATAACAGTCTTACTTTTGTTAAAGTAATTATGACAGGGATTCCAGTTGTGTCGAACTGTAGAAATTCCTCATCACTTACATCAACCTCTGGCTGCTCGTCCAATGAAGCATTGGCTGCGACTTCGACTTTTGGGATAGCTGTATTGCTAAGAGCAGCCTGGAAGAACAATAATCAAAAAAGCAAACCGTATTAACGAAAAATTGCTTTACAAATGGAATCATAATGCCAATCAGAACCGAAAGGAATGAAGAAAAAGATCACCTTTTCATCTACATCCTTGATGGGAAAACCATGACACAGTAAGAGCAGGTTAAGATATGTTCCCTTTTTCTTACTTTTAAAACAGAAAAAGTCACTTAAAATAACTAAATTATTTCCAAATTTATTATAAAAAACTATTTATTTTAAGAACTTATTTACTTCTAAGAAACTTTTTAAGCTTTTCTAAATATTCTCTAAAAGCTCAGTGCTTCACCTTTTACTTTTCATATATATGTCAGAAAGAAATGCATATACCTTAATGGCAGCACCCAAGGCATCCAGCAAATTCCCATCTGAACTAACCACAAGGCCATCAATATAAATATCCCAACAAACCTTGCCCTCAACAATTGACAGAGATGAGAGATCGATCCCAGCCCCTGTGGTGAAATTTATACATGGGGGAAGTTACAAATGTTTACAGGTTTCCCTAGTTTCATAGAAAATAAAGTAATATGAGATTAGCTATTGTTTGGTGTAGATTAAAATCAAATATTTAGTATATTTTGATAAGATTTTGATAAGAATTGATGAAATGTATAGTTGAAAAGTTATGAATTCTATAAAATGTGATTAAAATTAATTGTTAACTTTGACTCGAAATTTTTAGTAGATTTTAATCTACAACAAACAGGGGCTAAATTACTAAGCATTTGTACCTGCTCCATTTTTACCGCCCAAGAGACACTGTTGAAGTGCTGTAGACAGTTCCATCGATAATTCCTCGCCGCCTCTACCCTGTGTGAATAAAAGAATCAGAAAACCATGCCACAACCTCCTTAAGACAGGCAGGCAAAATAAGGAAACAGTAGTTTTACAAAGATGGCAAAATCAACTGTTACAGATGGTAATATACACTTGTCATGTGTATCCTTAGATAAGAGGGGAGATCGAATCATAATATTGTGATACAAACCAAGACAAGAAAGGGCAGATGAAACGTCTTGTTGCAGCAATGTATATAACATCACTAAAATGAGACATAGTTTAAATTTAGCCTCCGATGATCTTTAAAATCTAAATGTCCACAGATTTCTAATGGTCTCTTCTGGTCATTCAATTTTCTTGATCAAAAGCTAGTTCTTAATAGTATAATGAATAGAGAAGGGTATCTTGTTCTCGATAACACAATAATGGGGAATGCGTATGACCACGACCACTAAAACCTAACATGCAACAACTAAAATAATGATATCAACTATCTGAGAAAATGAATAAAATTTTCTATTGTGAGTCCACGAATCCTTTTGATCTCTCCCCAAGGAATGTAAAGTTATATGAGGATAAATTTCAACAACATTATCAACAAAGAATATTTGAACACAGAATGATATCTACACATAGCTATGCCTACATTGGACAAAATAACCATCCGAGTAACACACAAACAGCTTATATTGAAGCGATCCAAATGTGAATCATTACTAAAGATTGACAACAAAGTTTCATTTCATCCCTGGAAATGCCACCTAATAATACCTAAAACCTGAACTATACCAAGTTAACCATATTTTTAGAAGAAACAAGAGAGGGAAGCATTAGCGATCAAAGAATGTGTTATCGCAAAAAGAAAAAAGTGAAGATGAAGAAAGGAAGACTACAGTATTCCATTAGAATCCCAGTAACTTTAACTGAAGTGACATCCCCCATGTATGCACAAATCTTATGAAGTTATATCCACAATATTGAAAGATAGTGTCCTCCAGCAAACCCACCACCCCCCAAATACCGTCTCATACGGGCCTTTAAGTTCTAAATACTTTAGTACAATATCTAATGTCCTATATAGCATCATGGTCTATTTATTAGGTTAACTATTAGAAGATGTTCCAGAATGTCATGTGCACAAAAAATTGAGTTAAAAAATTTGAAGTTTCATAAGGTACCTTATTTGCTTCAGTAAATATCGTGTTGTCATTTCACTCATATTTTTAATATCAAGAAAATAAACTCAAGCCACCCAATTATACAACACTAAGGGTGCGTTTGATTGTCAATATTTTCTATGGAAAATGTGTTTTTCCATCCAATTTCCTACTTTTGTGCTGATTTGACAAATTTTTTCATGGAAAATATTTTCCTCCATTTCATCACGTGACTATATTTTTCAAGGAAAATATTTTATTTAAGGAAATGTGATTTTTATTTTCCAGCTAATTCACTATCTCTTTTTCTCTCTCATCTACCCACCAATAAAAAATGAACAAATATAACATTTTCTAAATTGAAAACTAAATCAATCAAACACATTTAATTAATAATTTCCATACAAATAATTTCTAGGCAATGCATTTTCTTTCCATGCAAATTCCATATTCGAAATCAAACGCACCCTAAGAAGCAAATAGAGAGATTAACAGAACCTCAAAAGTTGGTTCAGCTGTTGGACTGCAATCAACATATATGGAAACCTTTCCTTTGTCAGGATGAGATGCATTAGGCTTTCCAAGCTCAGCCTGCATATTAAAGACACGGGTTGTAAATTGGTATCAATTATCATTTATCAAAAAAAATACTCAGAAACCAAAAGGATCCATAGGCAGTTGCCAATAGGGTATGTATTAAGACGACGCATAATACCTTCACACTAGCAATCACATCTGTTGCACCCATCTTGACTCTTGCTGAGCCACTTGCCTTTTGAAGACCACAAGGACAAAACATTTAGCATAAAATTTATAAAAATATGCAAAGAATAAATCTGCAAAACAACATGCTCTCCACCTGTGGAATGACACCTGTCTCCACAAAAATGGGCCGGTAAGTTAGTCGTTTACGACCATCCGTTCGAATATCTTGAGCTATTCCACCTTTTATAAAGTTCTTCTCTCCAAGGGAAAGCCCCACCATAACTGCACTAATGTTGAAGAACATGCATCAAACTTTACCAAGTTGATTTTAAAAAATGTTCACAGACAAAGAGCATGATACTGAAACAAAAACGTCAGGAATAAGTGAAATAAGACGGTGTTGTATATGTTGACGAAGAATCTACAAGGACGTCTTTTCTAGGTACCATTGTTAAATTAACTTTAGTAGAGTGAGATAGTCTACAGAATGCAGGGGCATATCTAGGCAATTATTCTAGTGAGACCGGACAAAAAAACAAAAAGAAACTAAAGACGATGAAGAAGAAATTATAATCAATGAATATTTCGAAATGCTTAAATTTTAAAATTAAAGTTGAAGAATATTGAATTTACTTCCAAGTGAAGTCAGTCCAAGACAATTCTTTGAATTTTGAAAGCACCTCAAAACCATTCAAGAAACTATTGCTGCTACCTGCTGATCTTCTAAGATGTTGACATTTGTTCCTTCCTTCTTCTAATTAGTAGGTTTTGGTGTAAAAGACAATATGATTGCCATTTCAGCAAAATTCAAAATTAAAAACTCTTAATTATATTCTTAAGTAGCCAACCTAAGAATTTAAAACCCTAAATCCTGTTAAGCAAAATTCAAAATTAAAATAGAACATTGAAGATATAGACATTGTAAAATAATCATATAAATTCAAATTTAAATTGAAAAAAGCAAAAAATAAAATAAAATAAAATAGAAATGATTAAATCATTAATTACCTAAGTAACAACTTCACTTCTTTCTTAAGAGTCAAAAGTTACATATAAAAAAACATAAATTTCATTGTTATATAACGGCAATGAAGACGGTAACCAAGAATCAAACCTCACACTAAATTTGTTCGTCGGTATAGGAGAGAACTGTGCAGCTAGTATAAGAGACCTCAGGGTGGCTGGTGATGGACGATAAGTTTTAGAGTGAGAACAGACTGATAGGAGTTACGATAGTTTGAGCATGGGAATCGCTGTTGCGTTGCCGATGATGGTATCGATGGAAGGAAGGTGGCGCCGGCGTTGTCGCGTCAGGGCTCACAGAGACGAGAGTGAGATTGTGAGAGGTTGAGGGAAAAAAATTCAAAGTCGCCGTGCCTTCGTAATCGTCCGTTCTCGCATATCAGCAGATGAATGTGTGATTGGTAAGGGTTAAGATATATTGGATTGGATTTTGGGTTTACTCTTAGGTTGGGCTGCTGGTAGTAGTGAATCATGGCTAAAAAAATTTATTAGGTTGGACCCAAAAGTTCAACGCAAGCCTATGCTTGCACCGGATCTAATTGGGCTCCACCCCTAATCTTAACTACTATGATATTTGTTTATACTACAAAA
Source organism: Fraxinus platypoda (assembly GCA_903798405.1). NCBI lineage: Eukaryota > Viridiplantae > Streptophyta > Magnoliopsida > Lamiales > Oleaceae > Fraxinus > Fraxinus platypoda. Next base: position 12,025 of record CAIGRT010216267.1, read on the forward strand.
ACTATCATTCAAGTATTGAGAGATGATTGAGAAGAATTTCTCGAAGAGGTGAGATTTTTTTGCTCAAAAAATGATTTACATAAACCCGACTTTGATAGTTTGTGCATGATTGATCATTCTCGTGGTCGTGAGTATCCTACCATCGAATATCATTAAAACTTTGATATTTTCAATAAAGACAGATTTTCAGATGATAGAGTTAAATACAATATTTAATGAAATATCACTAAAACTCCTTTATCTCGGTGCGGCTTTGCATCCAAAAAATTCTTTTGAATATTTAACATAAATAATATTTGCAAATTTGCAAATAAGTTTTATCCTCAAAATTTTATTTAGCAAAATATTTATTGTTTAAAAGTTGAGTTGCAACAATATCAGAATGATGCAATTTCTGAACCTCGATTTCAAGTACCTACATTTTCTGATCTATTTCGGAAATTGGTTGCAAGTAGAAAGTTTGAGAATTACGTTATTTTGACTAAATTGATTTGTCTGTATTGACATTACCCATTTCAACGACTGTGGAGCGAGCATTTTCAACAATAAAACACGTGAAGACAAAAATTCGTAACAAAATGGATGATGATTTTCTTGCTGATTGTATGACACTTTAAATTAAACGAGAATTTACTACAGATTTAGATGAATTTTATTCTGTAAAACATTGTAGGGTACAACTATAATTGATTATATTATATTACGACTTATTTTTGTTACATATGAATTTTTTTCGTACATTAACTTTTTTAAAATTGTCTCCCGTAACGTTAATTCCTAGCTCCGGCCCCTGACGGAGGGTTTGATTAATTTCACACCCTTTGTAAAAGTGAAAAACGTGTATATCTACAATTTTTGAAGGGTCCAAAACATGTAATGCCACTATATATACATTGCATGTTTGAGAATTTATATGTTGTTAGTATCATATATTGCATAATTAATGGCGGCCATAATGAATGCCATTTAACTTACATGCATAATCTGGTCTAATAACTTCTTTCCTTTTTCCTATTATGATTTGAAATTTGGTTATGGCAGTCCTTTTTTGGGTTTTATTTCTTTGTTGATTGTCATTCGAGAAATGCATATATTGTCTTTAGATTAACTCACTGAAGCTTCTGTTCGAGAGAGTTGGTGTATTTTTGAATACACAAGTTTGTTGCTTCAGAAGTGGAGGGACTTTGGTATGGCATTATCATAACTCAGTTCATCTGGGAAAGGGATAAACTAGGCTCACGGTATTTCATCCATAGTCGCGTTGGCAAAATACATACTCAAAGCAACAAAGTGCTGCGTTTATTTTTTTTCGGTTGTTTGTTTCTTGAACTATGCTATGAGTACAAGGAAATCTCACACAATACACACAGAAATTTGAAATGAATGGACTGGATTCAAACATGGAAGAGGGAAAACACAGATACACACACAGGATTTTTCCAATTCAAAATTTTGTACAAAATCTGGCAACATTTTTTGTACTTAAGGAATTATTCTTGTTTCTTTCGATGAAAAAAAGCCTTATGTTATATGAGGGAAAAAAAAGTTACAGTGGCGTTATATAGATTAGCCCTGGGGAGACATAATTGAAAATTTGCTAATGGTATGACTCGTGACAACTTTTGGAAATTGGAGCAATATTTACTTACTGTTTATCAATATCTAGGTTACCTTATTATGATGTGATAAAAGTGTCTCACTTGTAATAAATGACGATTGACGAGTACAAGAAACTTGAAGCTTATTTTCTCAAATATCTTGTATAGTCTACAATGTTCAGTGTAACTTTTGGTAGTTAGTTTGAGAGCTTTCCATAGCAGGTCTAAGATTCCAAAGTTAACTCTAGTAATCTCATGACGTGCGAATTTTTCAAGTTTTGTGTAGAAAAAGTGACTTTATTACATTCTCTATAACGCTCCAAATTTTCCTAAATCTTAGAGTGTTACCAAAAACTCATTTTCTGTGACATTAAATACAGAACGATAGAATAAATTTATTTATATAAAAAAATAACTAGAATATCTCTAAGGGTCCGTTTGATTGCAAGGGTGGAAAATGGGTGGAAATAAAATGAATTCTAGATAAAATAATTGCCTAGAATTTGTTTTCCAGTGAATTGTTAATTGAGTGTGTTTAATTGGTATAATTTTCCACCCGAAAAATTTTAAAATTTTAGATCCTTTTGTGTTCGTTTGACTTTGTTTTACATAAAAATTGTCCATATAAGTTTTTCTACAATTGGTTATAAAATTTGTTTCCATTGCCAAAAAGTAAAAAAAAAAAAAAAAAAAAAAATTGTTTCCTAAAAAATCATTTTTTTTATCAAAGTTTAGTGTTCTTTTG
>CAIGRT010216279.1:0-24440 GCA_903798405.1 Fraxinus platypoda
TAACTTATAAGTATAATTAATAAAAGAAACATAAAAAAAAAAAAAATTAATTACTTTTTAAGATTTTCAATAGTTTTTATTTATTTATTTATTTTTTGTCCCTCATCATATTTTATATGTATAGTTAGTTTCATTAGATAATTTTCTTGCTCATGATAAACCTACTAACATGAATATGCTTTCTGATGTGAAGATGTTAAAACATCAATTAATATAATTCTATCATCTCATTTGAGTTTTATTTCTTTGGACTGCTGTAACAAAAATAAGGTTGTTCATTGTCTTTCACCTACCATATTAAATTTTGAAAGAAGTTCTATTATTTTGAGCAAGAGATTTGGGAGTTGGGTAATTCTAAAATTTGATCCATTTAAGAAATAAGGCTTGAAGTTGACAAATATTAGAGAAAGTGGATAATTGACTAATTTTAAATTTTGGCCAAAATCTAATTTTTTTAATAAAAAAGTTACAAAGCAAAATAGGATATGGACCAGCCCAGTGCAGCCTCCCCCAATATCCGCCCATGGGTGGGTCAGAACAAGCCTAATTGTAAAAGTGCATTTCTGCTTCTAGTTTTATGCATATTCATTTAAGAAAATAAGATTTTATGCACAACATATATATTTACATTTTGTTATTGGGAAATGTAGCTCGTACAATCAAAGGCATATAGAGAACATTTTAAACCGCTCCACACCATTGTATGAAAATGGAATAGGGTTCCTGCTTTTCGATATTTTGGAAATTAAGGAATCAAAATAGATTGCATTGGGTACATCTTGATTAATTAAATATATTAAGATCACAATTACATATAGTTCACAACTTATTTATTTGTCACATATAATCAAATTAATTGGTCACAAACTATTTTTCGATCACAAAATTTATTTATTGATCACAAATTACAAATTTTATAGATCACAACTTATTTAATGGTCACATATTTTCAAATTTTTAGGTCACATATTATTTGTTGGTTATATTATCAGTCACATATTATTAATTGATCACAAATTAACCAATTTATTTATCACAATCAATCAAATAATTGATCACAAACACCCACGACTGCAACACCCACTGTCACTGCCACAACCACCACCAACATCACCGTTGCCGACTAGCACCGCTGCCCGCAACTGCCACCGCCACCGCCACCACCGCCACCACCACCAACCAAAACCAATGTCTCACTGCAGTAAACCACTCACACCAACCACCTGTAGCATCACCATCACCACTTGTACCACAACCACCGCAACCAACAGCCTTACCCATCCAAACAAAATAAATTCCCAAACTCGCAGCCACCACCCACAATGCATCGAAACCACCACCCCAATAAAAAAGTCCCCAAAGACACGGCCACCACTCCCACCGCACCATTACCACAACTTGAATCCACAAATCACCACCACCACTTCCTCAAATCCACCATCTTCTTCACCTCTACGACACCACACTGCAACTATCAACATAACACACAACAGATGAAGATAACATAGATGAAGAGAAAACGGAAAGAATTTGAAGCGCGACGTCGCTGTGCACGAAGTAGCAGTAATGCACACACATCGCTACTACTTCGTGCACAACGACGCCGCGTTTCGCCGCTGCTTCATGCGGTACTAGGCAGTGACGTTGTGCCTGTCACCCGCAGTGCCGCAGTTGCCGATTGCCGACGGAGGTGTAAGATGATGCAGCAAAATAGATTTGTGTGAAATGAATTAGGGATTGTTGGGGTTGGTGGACTGAAGGTGGTAGGTTAATTAATTTAATAACATTATTATTAATATTAAAAATAAATTATGACCTGATTTTTGTATAAATAATTCTTAAATCTGATTTTTGAAATTGGAAGTTGAAAAACATGGTTTGGTGTAATTTCCACAATCGAAAAAAAAAAGGAACAAAACAAAATAATAAAAAAATCAGGCTAGCCGTTCAAGCCCAAACCAAATGGGTGCTCTAGGTAAAGACCATTGTCCGACGGGCCAGTAGAAAGCATGCTCACTCATTTCGATACTATCCAAAATGTATAATTAGGATACAAAGACAATTTTTACTAACATGAAAAAATATGAAGGGATCGAGTGTCAAAAGTCTCATAAATACTCTTTTTAATCGCCCAAAAAAAAATGCAATAGGACACAGACAAACACCAATGCTTAGAACAAACAAAATTAGGCTACACATGAATTACGAATCAACAAGAAATATATGAAATGAATATAATAAAAATAACAACATACACAAGCTTTATGAACTCGAAGAAATAAAAAAAACACCAACTTTAAGAAGGCCGGAATTCATCCGTCTTTAGCTCCAAAGTCCAAAAGAAAGAAAGAAAACCAAATATCAACCTACAAAACAGTAGCGGATCCAAGAATTGGAGCTAGCTAGGGTGGTCGATGATCGTCGACTGTCACAATAGCGAGATCGTTTATTAATATTTAATTAAATAATATTAAAAATTCTTCAATTAATATATGGATGCACTAGATAGGGATTTTCGTTTTGGTTGAAAAAATCGTTCCATAATTTGTATGAAAATTAAACGTAAATCATATTAAATCATTAAACTATCATCAAGTTTCCATTTCCAAAATCCCCAATTTTCAAAAATATTAATACATTCCAAAAGTCCACAGACAGTTTCCATTTCCAAAATCCCTAATTTTCACAAAATTCTCAATTTATACAATTTCCATAGTCCCCAGATATGATATCACATATTCTCAAAACCCACAATTTTCATAATACAAACAATAGGCTCACGAGTAAAGAAGAGAGGCACGAGGCTCACCGCTCATGTCATGCCATTAATAGTGGAATGAGTTACCGACGATTAGGGATGACAAAAAAACTCGTTGGCTCGGGCTCGGTGCATTTTGGGGTGTCCGCTCGAGCCCGGCCCGGCCCGTGGGCTGGGCGAGCCTGCCTATTATTAAAAAAAAAATTAATTTTTTTTACAAGAACATGCTGCCTTAATTAAAAAAAAAAATCTAAAAAATTCGAACCGGCTAAGCCCGCTAGGCTCGCGTCGAGCCTCATTTTTTTGGGCGGGCTTTGCTCGGCTCGGGCCCAAAAAAGCTCGAGCCGAGCCCGAGCTTTCTTTTTCGGCTCGTTGACATAGCTACCGACGATGCAGTGGTCGCGCAGTGTAGCAGGTTGGTGGCTCAATGTTGACGGTGACTCAACGTGAGTGCCGACAACGACGAAGAGGGTTTGGTCAGTTTGGAAATGCCGAGTGCGTCTGTGTGTGGTGTGAAGTGATTCAAGTGAATAAAACCAGTAAGCAGCCAAGCAGGTTCTGCATCTTCAATTCATTGGATTAATTGTGCCTAATTTATTTTTATTTTATTTTTTCTAAAACAAGAGGCCCAGAAGAAAAGACCCACAACTAAAAAAAAGAAAAAAAAAAAAATTGGCATAAATTGTTCATCTTCCAAATCAGTCATATTCATATCTATTGCACTGCATCTCAAACCTTCAACCTTTGGTAGCTCGCTCATGATAGCTACTGTGGGTTCCGGCAAGGTTAACACACTCGGCCGCGCCCCCTCATCGGGTGCTGTTCCGCCACTGCTACAAAATCAGAGCACAAACAAAGAATATCATAAGAATATAACACACATTTTAGCTTTTTTTTTTATTTATTTATATAAATTGAAAGAAACACAACCTTAATTGCAAAAATCCCAAGTTAACGCGTCCAAGAACCCCACCCCACCCCACCCCACCCCACCCCATCAATCATTGATTATTTTTGGTCTGATTCCTAGTGACTAGAGCATTGTTCGGCCAAGCTTAAAAGGTACTTATAAGTGAAAAATAAATAATTTTTTTAGGTTATAACTTATAAGAACGTTCCAATGAGTTACTTGTAAAAATATTTATTTCCGGAAAAGTAATTATTCTGACAAAAATAAAAGGAAGTAAAGGATAGAAAATTTAGAAGCAGCTCGCTCCACTTTTACGGCTTAGCCAAACGGATTACATAGAAAATTCCAAAACAAATAACAGTAATTTTATCCAAAATCACTGTCATAAACCCACAGTAGGATGTTTTAGTAGAACCCTACACTCTTGATTTCAATTTGCCCCTTTTCATCTGTTCATTTCCCCACCCAAGAAACAGATGAAGGTTAATATAAAAATATATCCTACTAAAAAAGCCAAAACAAACAGTACCCACAAATTAGAAAGTGAAATATTATTAGAGAAATAGAGAATCTCAACAGCATCTGTTTAGTGTTTATTACTTTCTGTATACCCACAATGCTTCCCTCATGAACCCTCCCCAGATCTCACAATATGCTTGCAAGTATAATCACATGCATATGCAGAGATTGACACAGAGTTGTAGGTATATGAGTTTGTTTAATTTCTGGTTTTTTTGACTTTTTAATTGATTATTAATGGCTGCGGTAGAAGTAAGTGGTGGGAATATTGAGGTATTTCCATGGCTGAAATCTTTGCCAGTAGCTCCAGAGTACCACCCAACCCTAGCTGAGTTCCAAGATCCGATTGCTTACATTTTCAAGATTGAAAAGGAAGCTTCCAAATATGGGATTTGCAAAATAATCCCTCCTGTGCCGGCACCGTCTAAGAAGTCTGCCATTGCGAATTTAAACAAGTCCCTTTTGGCCCGGTCCAATGATTTGAACCCCGCACCGACTTTCACCACTAGGCAACAGCAGATCGGATTCTGCCCGAGGAAGCACCGACCGGTGCAGAAACCCGTGTGGCAGAGTGGGGAGAATTATACCGTTTCGGAATTCGAGGCGAAGGCCAAGAGTTTTGAGAAGAGTTATTTGAAGAAGTATGGAAAGAAAGGGTTGAATGCGTTGGAAATTGAGACCCTTTACTGGAAGGCAACAGTGGATAAGCCCTTTTCCGTGGAGTACGCAAATGACATGCCAGGGTCAGCATTTGTGGTGAAGAAGGTCGGTGGGAAGGGGAATGAGGGCCCGTTGACGGTGGGGGAGACAGAGTGGAATATGAGGGGGGTTTCAAGGGCAAAAAGTTCATTGTTAAGGTTCATGAAGGAGGAAATTCCTGGGGTAACTTCGCCCATGGTGTACATTGCTATGATGTTTAGTTGGTTTGCTTGGCATGTTGAAGATCATGACCTGCATAGTTTGAATTATATGCACGTTGGTGCTGGAAAGACATGGTATGGTGTGCCGAGGGAGGCGGCTGTTGCGTTTGAGGAAGTGATACGGGTGCAGGGTTATGGTGGAGAGATAAATCCTCTCGGTAAGTTAGTAGTTAATTTTCGAAGCAGATGTATGTAGTTGAAATTTAGCATCATTTGTTTATAAAGTTTATGTCGACAATTGATATGCTCTATATTACATGTGCTGGGAAGTGTTACAGGTGAACATTACTAAAAGTAGTATGTTTTAGTGGATAACTTTAATTGCTAAAATTGCCTAGAAGTTCAGGAAACTGCAGCGATATGCTTCCGCCTTCTCAATTCATATATTTTTGGTTGTAAATGGATATGTTCTCTTCTACATTCTGGTGGGAAGTGTTGTGTGCATATCTACGGTAAATCTTAGGTGCTAAGTCCACCAAACATTTCTGTGTGGAAAGGGGTATCAACTATAGTGTTATTGCAAGTTAAAGACCTTTCTTGATAATTTAATTGAAATAGTGATCATACTCTATTCCTTACCTCCCACCACCCTGAAAAGAAAAAAATTGATGGTCCTTTTGAAACCGAGAAAATATTTGAATTCCTGAACATACCACAAAGCTGGAGAACAATGTAAAACCAGCGACTATTGTATTATTGCAGTCATAGATCTATATGCATATATGAGTTAATGTTTGCCCGTCACTTCAAATGAACTTTATCAGTATGCATTTTCTTGCAGTTACTTTTGCTACACTCGGTGAGAAGACCACAGTCATGTCGCCTGAAGTACTTGTTAATGCCGGTGTTCCATGCTGCAGGTAATAATTTGATATGGTAGCTTATTCTTTTATATTATTTGCTCTCTACAACTTAATTTCACTCGCTTGTGGGAAAAGGCCTTCATTGCTTGGTTCTCGTATTTTCTGCCTCTCTTAGACTATGCTATGTACTTCTTTCACCAATTTAAGAAATTAAAATAAAGGTACACTGAGTTATATATAACTAGCGGAGCAAATTTTCTATACACATGAAAGAATTTAAAGTTAACACAGAGTAAGAGCGAAGAGATGCTCTTTTAAATATGTGACTTCTTAAAAATTATATTTCTTGGCCATCTATATTTACTCGAGAAGTTTTCCCCCTTTTTTCCTTTCAGTTGTGGAAAGTCTTTGGATGCTGTTGTGACTACGTCTTTATTAATATTTTTCATGTCCTGATTCTTTAATGCTTTGAGCCTTTTGAGTGTTGGCTGGAAATTATCAGTGGATCTCTTACTTCCTGGTATTTTGAATTAGGTTGGTGCAAAATGCTGGAGAATTTGTTGTCACTTTCCCAAGAGCCTATCACTCAGGGTTTAGTCATGGTACTACATTTTCTTCTGCTTAATACCATTTAACGTTGAGATCTCATTGAGGGTCACTAAGAAAACCGTAATTTAAAATATATTGAATGTAAGAAGGTATTCTTATACGCTTTGTATGATCTTTCAATTTTAGGATTTAATTGTGGGGAGGCAGCTAATATCGCTACTCCTGAATGGTTGAGGATTGCAAAAGACGCTGCTATTCGTAGGGCATCAATTAATTGTTCTCCAATGGTGTCTCACTTCCAGTTACTGTATGACCTAGCACTTTCCTTATGTTCAAGGTTTGATTCCTTGCTATAACTGATTTTGTGTTGAGTTTCCTTCTGCAGTCCCTGGCCTTCCAATTGGTCATGCCTCTAAAATTGCAATGGTTTTAGGTTCATATCCAGTGGAATGAGGTTTTATTGAAGTGTAAACTATTATCCTGAAGCAGTGAATGCTAAGGATAGGATTTGTGGGCATAGATCGACTCTGATTCTTTTTAATTGTTACATATTAATACACTCAGACACTATTTTTTTTTGTTCCCAACTGAATGATTCCAAGTTTTCTTCATTATGACTTTTGAATATTGGTTCAACCATTTCAAGAAAATTAACATTTGTACATACAAACTAGAATTCTTGGTTGTGTTTACTTTTCCTGTGTTACTTATGTATCAAGCTTTGCACCACATAACACGTGACTTCCATTGTTCATTCTTGAATTAACACGCATGCTTGAAAACCCCTTCTTGTAAGTCGGCGCACTCTTTCGCACAAACAATTTAATGTTCAATCTCTGTTCGAAGTATAGTTCAGCCTATATATGATAAGGTACAGCTCTTGATAATTTAGCCACCAATCTCCTCTCCGTGTGTTTTGCTATGGCATTTCACAACAAGAATTAAAGTCTTTATGGTGGATCCTACCATCTCAATTAATCTTTGCTGAAGCTTTCACTCTTAAATGTACAACATAATGGATTAGTCTTTGTTTTGGGCAGTTATGTATTGTGAGTGCCATTATTGTTAAGAGAAACCAACCAAAATCATGTGGCTTATGCATAATCTATATACTGCTGTGATTTTTATTTATTTTTGCAAATTATGTTCATCATCATTTTGTACTTGTGTTTTTGCAGCTTACCAAAGAGCATTTGTGTGGAACCACGGAGTTCTCGGTTAAAGGATAAAAAGAAAAGTGAAGGAGAAATGTTGATCAAAGAGGTATTTTCGAAGGATGTGATGCAGAACAACAATACACTTCATATTCTTGGAAAAGGATCTGCCGTTATAGTTCTTCCTCAAAATTCTTTAAGCAGTTCAAATTTACGAGGTGGATCCCAGTCAGCAGCCAGATCTAGATTGTTCTCCAGATTTTGCAGTCCGGATCTTGAGTTGAAAACTGCTAAAAATACTGTTTGTGAGGATGTCACGCTGAATAGGAACCAAGAAGTGAGGGAAGTGAGAAGTTATCCAGTAAAAGGGAAAGTTTATTCTTTGTGCAATGGTAATGAGCTTCCCTCTTTAGCTCCTCAGACAGGAAATGCAGACTTTGACACAAAACAAGCTTCCCAATTTGATAGATTGTCAGAGCAGGGACTGTTTTCATGTGTCACTTGTGGTATTTTGTGCTTTGCCTGTGTAGCAATAGTTCAACCGACAGAAACTGCTGCTCGTTATCTAATGTCAGCTGATTGTAAAATCTTTGATGATTGGGAAGCAGCTGGCAATGGCTATAATCCCTGCATTGGAGATGTGAAAGCTTGTGTCATGAATACCCATTCAGGTATCTTCTATAAAACCATACATACTAGCTGGTTCACCTGGAAGGGGTTTATTTACATGTATTTTTTGCCTTCTGTAATTGGATTATATAGTTGATATATCCTATACATGGATGTGGGTATGCATAACTCACTCTCTCTCTCTCGTGCTATGTTGGATAACATATGTGCCACACTTGAAAATATAGATGCATAACTTCTCTTCTTGTGTATCTGTATTCAAGTGAACACATGCTTGGATCACATTTGGAGCATGTTTGGCTTAAAAAGCTTACTTCTAGAACACTAAGTTTGTGAGTAAAAAAGTAACTTTGAAAATCATGCTTGATGAATTTACTTAGCACCTATTTGAGCCCCTATATTTTTAGAATCGATTTTGTAAAAAGCGATTTTCCTGGAGAATGCATGGTTAAAAAGTAGGGAAAAGTTTTAGGTTTATATGCAAAAAAAATTTATTGGGAGAATGCATGATTTAAACTGAGTTTAGGGAAAAATGAATTTTAAAGAATAGGGTTCAAACAAGGCTTAAAACTAAGTGTTCATTTGGCATAATTTATTTGAAAATCATTTTTCCTCAAACCCATTTTAAACCACAAATTCCCCAATAAAATAATTTTGCAAGTGGACCCTGAACTTTCCCTACTTTTTAATCACACATTTTCCAAAAAAATCATTTTTCACTTACATAATCTCTCCCAAACAAACACTAAGTTTGACTTAGTCTTGAGCACAATTAAATGCATCAGTTTCATGACTAGTGCAGAACTTCTCTTACCACAGTTAAGAGTGGTTGTGGTTAAGTTGTGCCCCCGGCCCATTAAGATTCTACTACTCCACAATGTAGATATTCTTTTAAGATTGATGCATTATATAGACAAGATATTTAATGCTCTTCTGTGGATATTTATGTGTGGATGTTTCTTTGGAAGATATTAATAGAAGATACGAAGGACTAGAAAAGAATACTCGATTTTGATTTCTAGTTAAGTCACTAAATTAATAAGACCCTGCTTATTGTTACCACTTGTACTGCATATGATTTGTTATAATTTATGGATTCCATATGCGGACCTGGGACTATCCTCACAAATGGCCGGCCTTCTCAGGAGGCACTGATATGAGTAGCATTATTGTAACCCATAAAATATAGATTTGGTGTTCTCAAAATTTTTAAGATACATATGTAGTAAAAAGTATAAATATAAGTATACAAAAAAATGCATAATATATAGTTTTGTATATGCCAAAATGCAGAAGCAACTTCCCACCAAAATAATATGTGGCTTATGATTAGTGTTGCAAAATCAAACATTTAAATAGAAGTTAACTTCATTTACTAATATTTTAAGCAAAGAAAATAAGCACTAGTTTCTAGAACTTGCAAAATACTTCTTCGATATATCTGCCGAAATCTTTGACGATGTTTCTCCGTAAGCTAAGAGAATAATAGGAATCAAAAGAAAGACCCACAGATTTGTATTGACATGGATTCAAGTCAATCACTGAGTTAATTTTTTGAGCAATAGATTCAATTTTTCTATTTTAAATGCTAATTATTGATAAAAATTATCTGAATAAAAAGAAAGACACACAGATTTGTATTGACATGGATTCAAGTCAATCACTGAGTTAATTGTTTGAGCAATAGATTCAATTTTTGTATTTTAAATGCTAATTATTGATAAAAATTATCTGCATAAATTTTGTCTTCGCAGAAAACGTAATTTCTTAATACAGGATGTGTTCTTTCTGTGTCCGAAATGTGTCCTTATTGTATCCAGACAGTATCCCGACATTATCTGCTATTAAGAATATTTTACACGCATACTGGTGTTATATAGAAAGGGAGTTTTGAAGTATCCATGCTTCCTAGCTGCCTTTTTATGTATCGTGCTCAAACGAAAGAATGTGCTTGTGAATTATAATTCAAACTTTTTGTTCATTTGCAGGATCCGTTCTTAAAAAGACATCACATGGACTGTTTGATGTCCCAATAAGCTCTGCTGCTCAAATTGGAACACTAGATGATGATAGCGCAATAATAGTTTCAAATAGTAAAACACAAAAAAATACCTCTTCCCTCGGCCTATTGGCTCTGATGTATGACAATTCCTCCGATTCTGAGGAGGAAGAGGTCGAAGCACATATTCCTGTCAAAGACCCTGAAACTAAAGGAAGTGATTGTTCTGAAGGTGTACATGACGGTCAAGAGCTCAGCTATTACCAAATTGACAGTGGGAATGAGGTTCCTCTCAAAATTCCCAATTCTTACTCGAAGCATGGCATAGCCAGAGCGGGAAATAAGGACAAAGTATATCAAAATTTAGATTATTCTGATGAGTTTGAAACCGACAATTGTAAATTGGTTGACTCAAATTCTTTAATGCACAGTTTTAGAAATTTAAAGAAATTACAGAACAGTGCCTCAAGTTGTAACCCTGTTGCGGATAAGGATGGAGCGACAATTAGCACTGGTTTGGTACCACATGAGAAGACAACTATGTCTTTTGCTCCAAGATCTGATGAAGAATCTTCTAGAATGCACGTTTTCTGCCTTCAGCATGCTGTACAAGTTGAACAGCGGCTCAGTACATTTGGAGGAGCTCATGTTTTCCTTGTCTGTCATCCAGGTGAGACGTGATTTATTTTCTCAGCTTACAGTTCGTAATGCCTTTAGTGATGTGTGGTACGCTGTAATAGATGATGAACACGATTTTTGCTTCTTTTTCTTGTTATTATCCAATGTTTCCATTATAAAATGTTTTTTGGGTGAATTAGTTTTCTTTTTTGAGTCATTATGTTGGACTGAAATGAATGATAATGAAATATTACCGATAGTTTTTGGTTATTACTGGTCCAAGTTTGAAAGACATTGTTTTAGCATAATTTCATTTTAACATGATCTAATAAATTGGACTATCTCAATTTCAGAGCTCGTGATTGTAATGATTCATACTTGTCAATAGACTTGTTATACACTCATGGAACGGATAAGTGGATTGATTATTGACTCTTATAGTGTACAGTGTGGCATCCCCCTAAAACCTTACCCCAACAAATTAAACATTAAAATAAAATAATAGTATAAATACCCTAAATGTCCCATCTTTGTTTCTTAGTTTCATGCATTTCCTCTTTCTTTTCATGCACTGGTTGATAGTTTTTGTTGAAAAATCTGCAGACTATCCCAAATTAGAGTCTCAAGCAAAAAAGGTGGCAGAAGAATTGAAAATTGATTTTCTCTGGAATGATACGCCATTCAGGGAGGCCACAGAAAAGGATGAGGAAATGATACGATTAGCTTTAGATAGCGAAGATGCTATACATGGTAATGGAGACTGGGCTGTGAAACTTGGCATCAATCTCTACTACAGTGCTAGTCTTAGCCGATCTCCTCTCTACAGTAAGCAGATGCCATACAATGCAGTTGTATATAATGCTTTTGGGCGTAGTTCTCCAGCAGACACTCGGGAAAATGATGGCAAGGGATCAGGCAAACAGAGAAGGATTGCTGTTGCTGGAAAATGGTGTGGTAAAGTCTGGATGTCGAGTCAGGTTCACCCATTGTTAACTAACAATCCTGAAGATCAAGAACTGGAGAAAACTAATCCTTCTTGGGCTGAGACGGATGTGAACCTTGGGAGGCCATTAGATGCCTCCCGAACTGCTGAAGCAACTTCTACAAGCTGCAAAACTAGTAGAAAGAGGAAGAGTCGAGCAGAAAATAGGTTGGCCGAGAAAGAAAAATCTCTGATGGCAGAAACCCCAGAGGAATCTTCCGAAGAGTCTCCAGCCTGGAACTTTCTTAAGCAAGTTAGAAGTAGGCTTGGAAAAAAGAGAATGGAAGAAGAGACTAAAGAACCCCAGAATAAAGGTGAGAGAAGCAAGAAAAAGCTTGAAGCACTCACTGAAGACGAGGTGGAAGAATCTCCGATCAGGAACTTTCGAAAGCAAGTCAAGAGTAAGCTTGAAAACAAACCAAGGAAGAAAGAGAATCCCGAGCCTCAGAATAAACATGAGAGAAGCAAGAAACATTTTGACTCACTCACTGAAGACGAGGTGGAGGAACCTTCAGTAAGGAACTCTAATGAGCGAGGTAAGAGTAAGCTTGGAAGCAAGCGAATGAAGAAAGAGACTCCCGAGCCTCAGAATACTCGCGAGGAAAGCAAGAAACATATTGACCCACTTAGTGAAGATGAGGTGGAAGAATCTCCAGTCAGGAACTGTCGTAAGCAAGTCAAGGGTAAGCTTGGAAATAAGCAAATGAAGAAAGCGACTCCTGAGCCTCAGAATACTCGTGAGAGTAGCAAGAAACAGTCCGACTCACTTATTGACAGCGAGCTGGAAGGCTGGCCAGGTACACGACTAAGAAGAAGAACTTCAAAACCAGGTAAAGATTCAGGAACCAAATCAGCTAAAGCGAGATCCATACCAAAGATGCAGAATAAAAATATGATAACAAAGAAAGGTCAAGCCATGAAAGTTCCGGCTAGTGGTAACAATGCTAAGACAAAGGACGAGGAAATGGAATACCCGTGTAACATGGAAGGCTGCAGTATGAGTTTTGGCTCGAAACAGGAGCTTAAATTGCACAAACGGAATATCTGTCCTGTCAAGGCATGCGGGAAAAAGTTCTTCTCACACAAGTACCTGGTGCAGCATCGACGTGTTCACATGGACGATCGTCCCCTGAAGTGCCCATGGAAAGGCTGCAAGATGACGTTTAAGTGGGCATGGGCTCGGACTGAACACATAAGAGTTCATACGGGTGCTCGTCCTTATGTTTGCACAGAGGCGGGATGCGGCCAGACTTTTCGGTTTGTGTCAGACTTCAGTCGACACAAGCGCAAGACAGGTCATTCTTCGAAGAAATCCAAAGGATAAGTTAAGAGATGATGCGATTCAACATGGCTGATGTATCTGTTGTTCAAGTAACAGAAATAGTACTAGGTCCTAGGTTCAGTTTTAACATTGTAATTTTTCATTGTGATACAGATGATTCTGCTTTGTTGGGTTCCTCATTTGGGCCCATTTATCACCTTTAACTGGAACAATTTGTTAAATCTTGGAAGAGAATTTTCTCCAGAAGAGGGAATTAAACATTCCCAAATTGGTCTTGAATAGGATAAGTTCCTCTTTGTGTATTTCTTGGATAACCTGTGTACGGAAGTTACTTTTTCTTTTATGAAGTAAGTTTCATGTTTTCTCCAGCGTTTGACTGTCACAAAGTCATGTATCCCATGGTCGGGGTTTGACTCTATAGTTGAGTGTGACGTCGCTTATTGTAAGCATAAATTTTAATTGATAGCCATTTTTATATCTATCCCAATGACGGATCCAAGAATTGGTGTAAGCTAGGTCAGTCGACGGTTGTTGACCATTGACCATCTCTCCCCACATATCGTGCCTTTTGAACCCACATCTCCGTCCGTCATTGTCGCAGTGGTATTTCAACTAATACTATATTAAAACAAAGAAAGACAAGTGAAAATCAAACTAAATCACTAAAATGGTGATCTACCTGATGGGAAGTGAAGAATCAACTTATCACCAGAAACATACTGTCCAAAACCCACAACAGAGATCAACTTCTCCTATAATTCTTAATAACCAAATATTTCAGCTTCAATTATTTGAGCTATGGTGGCTCCCATGGCAAAAAGAAACCTTTTTTGGTTCCTCTTTTCAATTTAAAACAAATTCCTCTTTCAATAAAGCCAAAAATTTATAGTGGCGAATCTAGGAAGCGGGGGTGTGGGAACAATTTTGCAAAAGTGTGCTACAGTTTGTAATTTTATGCCCAAAAAAAGTTTTAATAGTTTTCACATTACAATACTTTTACGCAAAAAAAATGTTTATAAAATAAAATTACTACTACTAATAAGATAAAAATTCATTTATAAAATATTTAAAGTTACTTATAAGTAAAAATTCAATTAAAATTATTTGAAAGTATAAAATTAACTTATAATTGTAAAATTTGCTAATAAGTAAAAAAAAACTAACCTAAAATTTTAAGTAAATATTGAATTTTATTTATTTTTTTTTAGCTAAATATTAACTTATATGTAAAAAAATTACCTACTAGTAAAATATCACTTATAAGTAAAAAAATCATAAAAGAAACTATAAATTGAAAATTTCACTAAGGAACATGTATGTAATTTTATTCTTTTAAATGTTTTTTTAGAACTGATGAATAATAAATTCTCAAAATAGGTTGGACAGTTCTAAAAATTAATATTAAAATTACTCAAAATCGATACTTTAAAAAACGCACATAACCAATACCCCGAAACTCCCTACTTTGATTGAATATTGTAGACAAACCGAACTCGCGGAAATTGAAATGAGAGAAAATGTTCTAAAAAATATTTATTTTGTTTTGTCATTTATCCAAGTTTAGCAACTAAAAAAAAAAAGCTTCATTTAGTTCAGTTTTAGTTTAGGTTTATTCTGTAAAATTAAAAAAAAAATTAAATTAATTCTAACTAGGCCCTTACTGTTTTTACTACGTAACTTGTCTATCTAATGTTTTTTTTTTTAATCATTTAACTAAATTATTTTAAAATATGTACTTGCGTGTGTATATTTGTTAATTATTTACAAAGAGAAAAGTTGTTTCGCATCATATTTAGAGAAATATATAATTTTCTTAAAAAATATTTATGTTTCGTAATTTTACTTAATAATAACTAAAAAATTAGAGCAATTTTCTTTACCTGAAAGGTAAACTCAATCTAAATATAATGGAAAATAAATCTTAATAAATGAGAAGAAATAGAGAAACCAAATTTATTAGAAGGTTTTTTTTTTTTTTTTAACATGGAGGGGGGCCCGCACACAATTTGTGTGCAGGTTGTGTACACCATTGAGTGTACACATAGCTTAATTCTTTTTTTTTATCTGTCACTAACCCTTTTTTGCTGAAATCCGTCATTTTATTTGGCTTTCTTTTGACAAATTTATAAATAGTTTATATAAATAAGAATAAGAGTGAATCTCACGATGAGTAATATTTATGAATGTATATTTGAAATTAGTGTCCAAACCGAGATTTTACAAATTAGTAAACCTATAAAGGTTTTATTTCTACTTTTTCCGCTAAAACTAGTCACTTTATTTTAATTCAACAGTCAATTTTGCCCTTGTTTGGTTAAATTAAAATCAAAATTTTAATAGATTTTGATAAAATTGACAGAAAATGTAGTTTAACTTAAATTTTAATTTACTTTTTAAGCTGAACGAAACACGAGCTGTATTGTCTAACATATATATCTCGTTTCTTGTCAGTATAAAGCCCTACATATTAAGGGAGTGTTTGGTGAGGATTAAAATTAGATTTTTAGTAGATTTTGATAGAAGTTTTTGAAATGAGTAGTTGAAAAGTCGTGAGACCCATGAAAGATGTGGTTAATATTGATTGTTTGATTTTGACTTAAACTTAGATTAAAATGTGATTTTAATTTATAACAAACAAACTCTAACTTTTATCACTTATATAAACCAAAAACTAGTCTATAGTATACAAGTTTCTTACAGTGAAACAATGACTAATATTTCCTTTACATTTTCCATTACTCGATTTTGCCTCTTCATAATCACTGCCATTTTAATTTTCTTCGCCCCTTCAACTGCCAAAGCTAGAAATCTCACCCAGCCTTTCAAGAGAGTTTATGCCTTTGGCGATGCCGAAACCGACACCGGCAACACAAAATCGATCGTCCACCGGTCCTACCATATTCCGGTTCACGTCCAACCATCCTTACGGCAAGACATTTTTTGGCCACCCCACAAACCGATATTCCGATTGATTTTGTTTGGTGATCGACTTTGTGGCCGAAAACCTGTAGTTGCCGTACTTGGCACCTTATCTCAATGAGAAGGCTGATAAATCACATGGAGTGAACTTTGCTTTTGCAGGCAGCACTGCATTGACACACAATTTCTTCGTGAACAATAATCTTACACTTGACATCACTCCTGTTTCACTTCAGACACAACTCAGTTGGTTCAACGAGTTTCTTGAAAGTGAGAGATGTAAAAGCTCACCATCAACGTTGAGATGCAAGGCAGAATATATAAATGATGCAGAGAAATTGGAGCAAATGAATATGCATATAGCTCCAGATCTTCTGTGCCAACCAAAACCATTCAAGAACTTGCCACTAACGACGTCATTGATTTTTTACAAGTAAATATTTGGACTCTGTGAATCCTAATTATTTATCCCTTCGACTGCAGATTGGCTATAGATTTTCCTTCTGTTTAGGATGATGATTACAATTTTTATGCAGTGCTTGTAAATTTGAGAATTCTTAACCGGTTTCGTCTTTGTTGATAGGCATTGCTGAATAAGGGTACGTTGCAAAGTATATCTTTGTTCAAGTCCTGCACCCCACAGGCTGCCTTACATTGTCTATGGCACTGGCTCCCCCGAACGATAGAGACAATATGGGGTGTGTGGCGAGGGTGAACATCAGAATTTACACTCACAACACAATTCTCCAAGCCAAGTTGAATGAGCTCCGGGAAAAGTTCCCTCAAGCTATCATTGTATATGCAGACTACTGGAATGCCTTCCAGCACGTGTTGCAAAATCCCGGAGAGTATGGCTTCGATGAGAGATTCAAAGCCTGCTGTGGATCCGACGACGGAACCTATAACTTCAACATGCTTTTCCCATTAAGCACCTCAATTGGGATGGTGGTCATCTTATTGAAGCCATGTGATAACGCTTATTCATCACGGGCATTTTGTGATCCACCTTGGAGTCATTTAATAAGCAAGTAAATGCAATCAGGCTAGATCCCTTTCAATCCCCTTCAACATTACTGTGTTACTATTGTTAGGTGTTGAGGGTGTCGTAACAGAGATGATCTGATGAAAATTACTGGAACATAATGAGAATAAAATCTATGGTTTGACAAAGTTTATGAGAATCATTTTGGAATATTTAATTTATTTATTTTACTCTTTAACACCCGTTTGGTAAGGGATTACGCGGTATTGTTAGATAGTGCAAAATTGGCGAGCACTGTAGATTTAGATTAATTGTTGAAAGTGTGTAGGGATTGAAGGTTGAAGCTTGTTACAAATGATGGAAGAAAAATCAGATAAATTGAAAAATAGACTGAACTTACTGGAGAAAAACAAGAAACAAGATGAATAAAAATTTCACATTGAATAAAATTTCACAAGAAAGTCGAATTACTCGATGTGGGNGGAGAAAAACAAGAAACAAGATGAAATTTGAATCTTGCAATAAGTAATATTGGATAAGCTTTGTCCATACCGATATTTGCTCCCTCAATTTACAAATGCTTCAATTACATGACAAGTCTTTGTGAGTTTGTACAAAATAATAAAGTGATAAACTCAACGAATGAAGAAGAGATTTCTAGATTTAGGATTTCAATGAGGAAGATGACAGGTGATATTAATCACGAAATTGTATCATCGAACATTTCGTTGGAATAAAAATTCTGATGAGATTCGTATGAAGATTGCATGTGTGAGACATGTCCACGATGTGTGTTCTAGCATAAGACCCTTTATTTTGTATTTGGATGGTTAGGTAGGACACGTATTGTTTTTCGAGAGCGACATGTAGCAATCATCCGAGTTCCACAATGAAACTAATCACGAAGTAAAAGTGATGTTCTATGTACTTGATTTATTTAGACGGTGCTCAGGGTCATGTGTTTGGCCTAATCATGGCCAAGCACGGTGCCTGGCTTGTTAACCAGGCACCATCTGTTTAAGGAAGTGTTTCAGGCATATGCCCGGTCTTTTCTCTTTAATGGACTGTGCAACACAGCTCACAACAGGCCGTGCTTGAATCAAGGCCACCAACGATTTTGGCCGTGCAGTGGTGCCAGTGTGGTAGGGTGGTGCGGTGGTGATGCGTTAAGCAATAAAATTTCACATTGAATAAAAATGAAAACATAGACTAATTTATAAGGATTTTGGCTACTTCTCTTAATAAGATTGACCTTTTAAGATGGAATTTCAAGTCTTAATATGGTATCAGATCACATTAACCTCAAACGAGCAATTCAATCCGATTAAGACTAAAAAACGAGTACATTGATTTCAAAATTGGTTTGCTCAAATAAACTAGTATCTTAAGGGGACACGTTAAGTGATGAAATCACACATTGAATAAAGATGAAAATATAGACCAACTTATAAGTGTTTGAGCTACTCCTCTTAAGAAAGTTGACTTTTTAAGATGTAACCTCAAGTCTTAACATGGTATTAAAGCTCATTAAGGTCCAACGAGTAATTCGATTCGATTAAAACTCAAAGAATGAGCACGCGAATTTCAACATTGGTCTGTTCAAACGAGCCACCATCTTGCAGGAGCATGTTAAGGAATAAAATTCCACATTGAATAAAGATGAAAATATAAATTAATTTATAAGGATTTGAACTACTCTTCTTAATAATGTTGACTTTTTAAGATGGAATCTCAAATCTTAACATGATGGAATAGAGATGCTGGCTAGTGGAGCAGTATCCAGATTCCGGGGCCATGGTGTGTGCATGGGGTGGAAGAACATGAATTTTTTGTTTTAATTCTTTTTTATGAATTTTTTATTTTTATTTAGGGTGGTTATATTTATCCACATCTTTTTATAAATATATTATATTTTAATTACATTAATTATTATTAACCTTTATTCATTATCACATTTATATTCTTAACTTTTTTTCTTCATCGAAATCTTGTTTTTAACATTTTATTGGTTAGAAAATCTTGTCTTTAATCATGATTTTCGCTTAAAAATGTTATTAACGTGTTTTAAAATGAGGTTCAAACATTTAATCATATTTTTGCACTATTATTTGATTTGCTTATTTAAAAAGACGATCGGCAAATGAGTCTTTTCATTCTATCTTAAAGAAAATTTTAGAGAGAAATCATAATCAGAAACAATTTATATTAATTTGAGAATAAGAATATGGTGAAAAAAATAAATTTGAGACATAATTATGATAATGTGTAAAGATTATGAATTTTCCGTGCAATCAAAATATAGTTATTAAAAAATGCGGTGTTAATATATTTAGCTATATGATGAAATGATCATTTTATCCTCTTAACTTTTTTGACAATTATAGTGGTTGATTAATGAGAAATGGAAGAAATACATCCATTTGGATTAATATGTTGGACACAAATGATAAAACAAAGGCTAGGGACGAAAATGCAAAATAATGGAAAGTTGGAGACGGTAATATATCCTATTTATTTTTATATAACAATGTGTAATATCATTAAGCCCATATTTGGTGGAGACTAAAATCAAGATTTAATATAAATCAACAATTAATTTTAATCATATATTTTATGAGGTTCACAACTTTTCCACCACACACTTCATCAATTTTTATTAAAAATTAAAAATATGATTTTTAGCTACAACAAATAGAGCTAAATACCAACATTTCTTTTTTACGATTTAGTCCTCATTCTTTTTTGTGCAACTTGATCCCCAACCTTTGATTAGTTGGTAGCATTCATCCAAATGGATGGTTTCTATTAGGCCTGGGGAAAAAAATTTGAAAAAATCAATCGAACCGAACCGGCTCGGGTCTATTTGACACAGGTAATTGATTTGATTTGATTTTTTTTTACAAAACCATGGTGGGTTGGTTCGATCATGGTTTGAAGCCTCAAACCACTGATTAACCGAACCAACTCAACTCACTTACATGTTTACCTTTTATTTTTTTAAGAGAAATAAAAATCAAAAGATAAGTCATAATCTCATAACTATATCTCGATTCCTTCCAATCTATGATGTTGCCAGTAAGTAATAACATTGAAAATTTCATTTCACAAGCTCATTATGTTATACTTAAGACTTTTTTTTCACTTCTTAGGCAATCGGGCTACATAATGCATAAAAAAACAACAAATTTTTTAAGTTTTTTGTTGATCCGTGTCTATTAACCTGATTTTATTCGTTACTTAGTAGTTATTGTAATATAAAGTTATTAGTTATTTTAATTCTTGTAATCTAAGTGGACCCAAAATTCAGACAATTTAGTTTGGACTAAAAGTCCAAATTGACTAACCAAACCAAATCAAGCCAAACCGATTTGGTTTGGGTCGGTTCGGTTTAAGAGTTAGGGTTTGGGTTGAAATTCACTCAAACCGACTAATTTGGTTTTGGTTTTGGATTAAAGTCAACTGATTAAAGTCAACTAAACAGTGCTGAGGCCTAGAGCTTGTATGGAAGGGATTAAAATCGGATTAAAATTGAAAATATAGCCGTTATTGTTGACTTTTATTAGACGAGTGAGACCCAATAACGGCTATATTTTCAATTTTAATTGGATTAAAAGCTCTCCCAAACAAGCTCCTAGTGTCGGTCCAATTTTATGTTAGTCAACGGATTTGACAAGAATATTCAAACATTAAAGGAAAAAGGGGTCAATTCATTATTTTTAATCAAATATAAAAAAACTGAAATAATTTAAAAAGTGAAACAAAATTAGTAAAGGGAAAAATGTCATCTTCATTACTACCTTAATGAATTTGCTCAGAGCACCGAGGAAGCAGTTGAAATAGGCAGCTATATATTTATGGCATCCAACTCTCTCAACTACCGTCATGAATTTTCCCCATGAAGCCTTTATTTCATCGCCTCCCTCATTTACTCTTATCATTAATAAATAAATAACATTGTCAGTGTTTTACACATTCAGGCGCGTTTGTGACTTCTCTCAATAGATGAATTGATCTTAGGTTTCGTTACGAAATTCAAATATAGTCCAAAAAATGGCCATTGCTCAAATCAGCCTAATCACAATCACAGCCATATTGATTTTCTCCACACATTTTTCAACTGCAACCAAAACTGGAATTCCCTCTAGGCCTTTCAAGAAAGTGTATGCTTTTGGTGATTCATACACAGACACAGGCAATACACATTCATCCACTGGTCCTAGTTCATTCACTCATGTATCAAACCCTCCTTATGGCACCACATTCTTCCACCACCCCACCAATCGATACTCCGATGGACGGCTCATGATCGACTTCGTGGCTCAGGCTCTTTCGATGCCGTTCTTGCCTCCATACCGCAACCCAAAGTCCGATAAATCGTATGGTGTCAACTTTGCTGTTGCTGGATCCACTGCTATAATACATAGTTTCTTTGTGAAAAACAACCTTACACTCAATATTACTCCTCAGTCACTCCAAACACAACTCATTTGGTTCAACAAGTTCTTGGAAAGTAAAGGGTGTAATGACTCAACAACAAGCCAAGAGTGCAAGGCAGCATTAAATGATGCACTGTTTTGGGTAGGTGAAATTGGAGCAAATGACTATGCGTATAGCAGCTTCGGAACTTCTGTCTCCCGTACAACTATTCGAAAGCTTGCCATCTATAGCGTTACCAGTTTTCTTCAGGTAATGTAAGGGAATTACTAATGACTTTCATGATCTGCAAACAAATATCAGCATGAGGACATAACTATAAGCACTTGAAACATGAATTTATCTTGACAGAATATGTGATATGTAATCACGAGCCCACTCTGGGGCGTGTGGGAAGACGAATTCCTAATTCTTACTCTGATTATTAAACTAAGAATAAAATAAAATAGCATGAAAAGAGAACCATTTTGCCCCCGCACGACTGAGGCCCCCCATGAGCATAATGTACACTTTTTGAGTGCTAAGATCCGAGTGAATTGGTGAATGTTTTTAGTATTTTTTTTCTATTTTTAGAGGAAGAATAGATAGAGGAGGACGCTTCAAAACGATGTTACATGAAGTAAATTACTCTTAGAATGGTGGACAATAGTAAATGAGGAAAAGAAGTTAAAATGTTGTCTATTATTTTGTTATGTACCATCTAGTATTACATATCAAACATACAATTTAAATAATTTACGTACCGTGGTCCTTGAGTTTCATGATCTTGTAACTTTTAAGAAGTGATCTTGACATTCCGAGGCTGTATTTGCTCCACAGGCATTGCTGAATAAGGGTGCAAAATACATTCTTGTTCAAGGCCTGCCACCTACAGGGTGCCTAACACTGTCCATGGCACTGGCTCCTACAGATGACAGGGATGATATGGGGTGTGTACGAAGTTTAAACAAGCTAAGTTACTTTCACAACACAATCCTCCAAGCCAAGTTGAATGATCTCAGAAAAAAGTTCCCACAAGCAGTCCTTGTTTATGCAGACTTCTGGAATGCCTACGCGAATATCGTAAAAGGGGCAAAGAACTATGGCTTCAAGGAGCTTTTCAAAGTCTGCTGCGGGTCGGGCGGTGGAACGTACAACTTTGACGCCTTCGGTACATGCGGCTCGCCAGTGTCGACTGCCTGCACCAACCCTTCTCGGTACATTAATTGGGATGGAGTTCATCTTACTGAAGCCATGTACAAAGTGTTGGCACACTCATTTCTCAATGGGACATTTTGTCATCCACCTTTTGGTCATTTACTAGACAAGAAACTACGATCAGGCTGATTATATATTCCCCATAGATTGGCTCAATTGATGGCGTCTGCAACTTGTAGTCTTATATTGTGATGCTTTATGAGATTGTTGTGTTGAGAAGTAACAGTTTTCAAATCCTCTTTGCTTTGTGTCAGTGGCAGAGTAATTGGTTTTGAAATGCTGAAGTTCCTTTACTAGTCGAGGGATTGTTCGCAATAGATTGATATCTATCGAATTTTAATTTTATAAGATAAAAACTCTCATATGTCGAGATTTGATTTGAATAATTTAATAAAAAAACATAATTTTAAATGAGAACGTGTGTTGTTTCCTTTTAAAACTAGTTACCAAGAAAAATTCGAATTCACAAGTCTCAAAAATAGAATTCAAAAATTACATCAAACGGGTTCTTAATCCTCAAATAAATTTCCACTCATGAATGCGAGATGCTCAATAAAAATTCGTGCATCTATAGTTACTTTTTTATTTTATTCATCGAATGTGGAATGCAAAATGCAAAGACTTGCGTTATCCGCTAGAGCTTTTTCTGTTGAGCGATAGCCCTTCCACTCGGCACCTTAGGATCACAAAATCAAATTTTGTTCCTCGGTGGAAAGACTAGTGCCCTGAAACAATGAATGAAAAATAGAAACGCTAACAAGTTAATTATTTGGACTAAGGAAAAATGAAAAATAAGTCGCCTATTAAGTTTGTTTGGCACATATTTTTTCAAGAAATTTTTTTTTTTTTGAATGATGTGTGGTTAAAAGTGAGAAAAAAAGTTGTAGATCACTTAAAATGTGTAATTGAAAATAATTTTGGAGCAAAATGATTTTTAAAAAATCTTTGACAAACAAGTTTACATAGAATAATTGTTTGGATTAACATTTTCAAAACTCTCTCATCACATTCTTTCATTCCATCCTCCACCCCTCTCGTATCAACTCCTTGTGTTCCCCTTCTCCCAGAAGACGGGAGTTATGGAAAGTCGGAAGGGATATGACAGAACCTTTAAGGAGTTCATAGCAAGGCTCTCGAAGGCTGGGGATGCAACGGAGGAAAGTGGGTTAGAGATTGAAGAAATGGATTTTTTGAGAATAGATTTTGTAAATTTTTTTTTTTTAAAGAACATGTGGTTAAAATGTTACAAATATTTGTATATTTATGATTAGAAGAATAATTAATTAAAAATGAGTTTGGTGAAAGAAAAATAAATTTTAGAGAACGACGGGAACTTATTTTTACCAAACTTAAATAAACTCATGTTTGGTGTAGCTTAAATAATTAAAATTCAAGTCAAATTCATACATTTATTAGGATTTACAACTTTTATCATATTTTCAATCATATATTTCATCAACTTTTATCAAAATTTACTAAAAATCAAAATTTTAACTACACCAAACAGGGGCTAAATATTTAAATGAATAAAAAATTAAAAGCAAACATTACACCTTGACTATATAGTCCCTAATTGGTCCTCTCTTTTTTTTCATTTTTCAATACAAAATTGTCAAGTGCATTCTAAGAAGTTCTGGCAGCTATTTTTTGTACACATAGCAGAACTGTTAAAATTTTGCTAAAACATTAAATCAAATCAAAAATTAATTTTTTAATGAGACATACACATTTAATCAATTATTTAATTCATATTTAATCAGTTTTTATTAAAATCTACAAAAAAA
>CAIGRT010216302.1:0-10689 GCA_903798405.1 Fraxinus platypoda
GAGATTGAAATCAATTTTTTAGTAAATTTTGATAAAAATTAAACAGTTATGGATTCTATGAAATATATTATTAAAATTAATTGTTAACTTTGATTTAGATTAAAATTTAAATTTCAATCGATACCAAACGTGATTTTATATATAAAAAAAATCTCAAAAGTTGGGGGATACCTGCCCCCCAGGACCCCCCTGGGTCCGCCCATGTTCCCAATGTTCAACCCTATCTCTCTATTAAGTTAACTGATACAAACTACCTTCACTGGAAAACTCAATTTCTTCCCTTACTCAGGGCCTATAAACTCCTTGATCATGTCACCAACCCTTCTTCTCGTCCAGCGGAGTATTTATCAGATGAAGATCGTGCCTCCAAAACGGTTAATCCAGAGTACAGCAAGTGGTTTGAAAAGGACCAATTACTTCTGAGTTGGATCATTCTTTCCTTGACCGACTCAGTTCTTCCCCCAAATTGTCGGAATCAACAATGCTTATGATGCTTGGGTTTCTCTTGAAGGCACTTATTGCAATCTCTCGGGAATTTACATTATGCAGCTGAAACAACAACTTCAACATCAGAAGAAGGGTTCTCTCTCAATGTCAGAGTATCTTCTCAAGATGAAAGCAATCTCTGACTAACTTGCTGCAGTAGGAAGGCGAGTTGATAACGAAGATCTTATTCTTCATGACTTCATGTGCTGAGATGTCTTGGTCCAGAATATGCTGCATTTGTTACCTCTATTAACACTAGAGCTACACCAGTCTCTTTTGTTGATCTTCGAGGTATGCTCGAGTCAGGAAATTTATTTGAACGAAGAGCAATCGTTTAATCAAGATATCAATGTGTCTGCAAACCTTAGCACCTATTCACAGCGTTCTTCTCATAGAGGACGTGGTCGAGGCCGTGGTCGCACCAATTTCCAAGTTGGAAGAGGAGGAAAGAGTTCTTATAACTCATACTCTTCTGGCAGTAATACTCGCTATCAAAATGGTTCTTCAAATCAAAATGTTGTTCGTAATCCTTCTTTGGTTTATACATAAACAAATCCTTTATAAGTTGGTTTATGTTTACATCTTTATTCGATGTGGGATTCTATCTCTTA
Organism: Fraxinus platypoda; assembly: GCA_903798405.1. Taxonomy (NCBI): domain Eukaryota; kingdom Viridiplantae; phylum Streptophyta; class Magnoliopsida; order Lamiales; family Oleaceae; genus Fraxinus; species Fraxinus platypoda. Next base: position 1,098 of record CAIGRT010216302.1, read on the forward strand.
ACATGCAGATTCTTGCAATTCAAGTAAGATAAACACCATGATGATTACAGGTGATCGGACAAGCAATATGAGGCAAAACAAAGTGAAATTTCCATATATAATCATATAATCTGAAAAAAGTTCTTAATAAATTGCCTTCAGATGTATGAAACATGAGCCCCCAAGGGTAAGCGAGCACCACTTTTGGGAATGAAATACATGCAACATTTTTAAAATAATTCACACATTTCCTTATTTTTAGAAAGCCAAACAATATACATGCTGATTTTTAAAATATAATTGAACCCTCAATCACAAGCCTGAAGCAAGTGACAAGGTAGAAAGTTCTCACGTATTTACTACAAGGAATAAGCAGACGCATATGCTACTCTTCATTTTTCCTGTTATTAGCATCACATAAAGTAGTATATTTCCCACTTTCTAAATGTTAAAAGTGCTAAAATAGGACCATGCATGATCCAAACCAAAAAGGACTTCTAGTGATATCGAACCAATATCTAGCAATTCGAATTACAAATTTCGTAATAGCAGTACTGTGTTAGTCACAGCATGAGGAATTTGAAGAGATCTGTTTTAAAATAATCAAATTAAAATAATCCAAAACATTCACTTCCTAAATATAATCAGGAATGTATTTTCTCAACTGAAGATTGAGGGAGGTTGGACCAGAAGCACAAGAAGATTACAAGAACAAGGTGTTCTTGATGATCCTCAAGAGATAGAAAATTTCAAAAGATAGGGAGTAGGTATAAGTAAAGCATGTTTCAGCGGATCTTAGAGATTACATGAATTAGATCAGCGAGTCTAGTGATTTTCTAAGCTGGATCATACTGTAAGTTCTTATTATCTATAGTGGAAGTTACTAGCATGGTCCCGGAGTTTTTACCCAATTAAGGGTTTTCTCCGTCAACAAATATTGTGTTATTTACGAATTTATTATCGAGACAATTCAACATAGGATAAAATTGAATTTATTTACTAAACATCTAGAACAATTAAAAAGTGAATTGTTACTTTTAATTGGTAATTTTTAATTATGCATTATTCACCTATTCACCCTAATTTAGGTGATTTTAGGGTCGAACTCGTAACATTCAAGTGGTATCAGAGCCCATATTCGATTCCTGACCCTAATTTTCTAGACGAGTATTTTATTGTCTGTCCCACCATATTTTGATGGCAATAACTATGCATATTAGAAAGTTAGAATGATAGCTTTCTTGAAATCGATGGATGAGCGTATTTGGTTAAACGTAGTGAATGGTTGGACTGCATCTTCTAGCACCGTTAATGATGTTGTCACCTCCATTCCTATAGCTAATTGGTCTAACAGTAATTTAGATGAGTGTAATTGGAATAGTAATGCTTTTCATGCTTTATTTATGGCTGTGTCACCGAAAGAATTTAAGCGTGTGTCTATGTGTGAGGTTGCTAAAGAGATTTGTAATAGTTTACAGACCACACGTAAGGGAACTCATACAGTTAAGAATTCTAAATCATAGATGTTGNAGTGTAATTGGAATAGTAATGCTTTACATGCTTTATTTATGGCTGTGTCACCGAAAGAATTTAAGCGTGTGTCTATGTGTGAGGTTGCTAAAGAGATTTGTAATAGTTTACAGACCACACATAAGGGAACTCATACAGTTAAGAATTCTAAATCATAGATGTTGACCACTAGGTTTGAAGAGATTAGGATGAAGGATGATGAGACCTTCGATGACTTCTATGCAAGCTTGAATGATATAGTTAATTCTAGCTTCAACCTAGGTGATAAAATTCCTGAGCCTAAAATTTTCAAAAAATTCTCAAATCTTTACCTGAGAGATTTTGGCCTAAAATCACTTCTATAGAGAAGAGTAAGAACATAGATGCTATTAATGTTGAAGAATTGATTGGATCTCTCCAAGCTTATGAACTAATATTAGTTAAACCTAAGAAAGATAAGTTTTTAGCCTTGAACACTGTTGGGGATGATTATCATGATTTTTCTGATTCAAAATCACTTAATGATGAGAAAATATCTTACTTTGTTAAGAATTTTCAAAAAATATTTAGAAATAAGAAGAAGAATAAAAAAGACACAGAGGAGATCTGAGTGAGTGTTGAAAGAAATCTAACAATGTGAGATGTCATAAGTGTCAAAGGTTTTGGCCATTAAAGAAGTGAGTGCTCTAATGGTAAGAGAAATCAGGGTAAAGTTATGAATGCAACTCTCACTGATGATGAGTCTAGTTTGGATAATCAAAGTGAGAGTTGCACTCATGAGGAGAGTGAGAAGTTTATGGCCTTCACTGCTAGAATTAAAAGTGAATCTGATAAAAACAATGAGAAGGTTGAGGAAGTAGATATTGGTGAACACTTTGAGGAAGGTTCTGAAGATGAGGAAGAGATTCGTGAGGCTTATCAACAATTATTTGAAGGGAGTCTTAAGATTAAGAATGTAAATAAAGTTATGCTTAAGAATGTCAATGAACTTGAGCTAATTAGAGAGAAACGTGTAGCTGACATTCAGGAGTCTACCTTGTGCCTCAATAAATTAGATACTGTGAATCAATCCCTAGAGTTTAAGATTAAGAATCTTACAGGTAAACTTGAGAAGTAATCTAGGAGAGTTAGCGAGTTGATCATAGAGAATGATAAATTAGCGAACTTGATTATTCCAAGTCTCAACTTCTTGTTTTATCTAGTGGTTCTCAGAATCTTTATAATCTTTTAAGGATGAACACGCCTTCTGGAAACACGAGTGGTCTATGCTATGATAATTCTAATTTTCATGAAGCTAACACTTCTAAAACCACATTCGTCAATACTACTAATAAAACTCAGAGAGTGGGTAATCTCATTGGACAATTTAGGATGTTTCCAAATAGAAATCAATTTCAGGAACCACGTAGATTTGGTTATAGGTTTATCCCTACTTGTTTCAATTGTAGTAAGTTAGGACATATAAGGTCTAAATGTCATAAATTACTGAACAGAAGTAGAAATCAAAATTTCATTAAAGTTAGAAATTAAGATTTTGATGGTCGGATTGACTTCCTCACCAATCAAGTGAGTCATCTGACCAAGTTAATGACACAGTTGACTTGGAATAAGTATTACACTAGACAAGGCTAGGTTAAAAAGAATTATCTGAAAAATTTTGAAATTGATCATGGTGCTGTTAAAGGTAAGAGCGTTTGTATACCTAACAGATTAGATGTTTTTTATGCATGCTTATGCTTATTAATCGTGACTAATCCATTATTGTATGCATCTCATTTTTGTTTTATAGGTAGTTTGATTTTTTTTAAAAATGAATTTTTTTTTTTCACTATAGTATGATATATAGGTTTCTTCATGTATCATCTGCATTGCACACACTATGATTTTGTGAGTGAGTCTTGACCGTGTATGTGAGATTTGGGATGGTCGTCATCTGTTGGTAATGTAACATTGAACATGGACTTTAATTTAGTTAACTTAAGCTCTAGTATATCCCTTTAAAAGAAATAAAATATTTCATCTTATACTCTTATTCAAAACCTATTTGACTCGAGTAATTAAGCTCGAGATGTTTCTTATAATATGATGCTTTATGATCAACTAGTTTGGAATCATCGGCTCAAAACTCATTATATGGGTCATCTTAGTCGTTTAATAGAGAAGAGACTACACATAAGATGTGAAAAATTGAAAAGAAAGATGATGAGCTTAAAAAGAAAAATAAAAATTGTGCAAAAATGTATATATGTTTAAAGTCAGGGGAAGAAAAGAATAATATATATGAAAAATGAGCTTCATTTATAGGTCTTAATATGCATTCTTGGTTTGACTTTCATTATTAGGGAAATAAACTTATTTAACAATGATATTTAACATGTCATTTCTTACAAATTTAAGGGTTTGAGTCTTGCTCACAAAAAGTAATGACCTCCGGATATATTTGTTGGCACTTCAAGGGTGCAACACCTCCGAAGCCTCAAACTTACAAAAAATAATTTGTCCGATTTTAATTCATTCACTACTATAGGGTTTAAATGAAAAATAATGTAAACATATATACTAGAAGATGCTAACAGAAACTAAAACTACTAGTACAACCTACCACTGTAATCCAAAACAAGTGCAAATATAAATGGAACATAAAATTGCATCTCAAATTAAAGAATAAAATAAAATTCAAAATACAGATCTTAGCATTTCTTTCCCCTCGAAGACATACTAGCCCTCAAGGGTGAATTTTGAGAACAATTTGGACCCTTTGTTGAAGATGCTCCATTGATACAACGTCATTCTTTTTCAATTTTGGTGCCACCAAGGACAGATGCCAAGGATATATGTCATTTCAGCATACATCCATTTCACATAAGAGGCATTTCGATAAGCGAGGCATGCCAAATTTTTCCATTACCATCTTGGCTTCAAGTCATAGCAGAGTGTTTAAAGTTACGAGAAGTCCTTGGATGCACTTGAAGACAAAAGAAACCTAAGCTGTCGACGTAACGTCGGGATGGTATCTAACACAAAGCCAATAAGATGGGATCTAATGATGACTGAGTTTTCACATTTGGAAGAGGTACCAATGGACTTCAATGGTATGATATCTTGGTGGCTCAATGAAGACTACAATTTTGTATCTAGCATATCCAAGAACTCATTCATCTTATACAAGTGTTTCTTTTGGCAACTGCACAAAAGTTCCACCTTCTTTTCTCCAGGTTTCACACTTGTTCAAGTGAGCACCATGTCTAGCGCTGGTACCAACGTTACAAAAGCAAATTGTCTACAATGAAGAGTGGAAAAATGAAAATGAAAATGAAAATGAAGAAAGAATTGGTTAATTCAAGTAAAACTTCACATCCAAAAATATATTTGATGGTATTTTGAGCATCTAACACCTTCAAAAACAACTCAAATTAGTTGCAAAGAATAATTCATCCACATTTTATTCATTTTGTGCTTTTGGGGTTTAACTACAAAATAACGTAATCATCCTATCCTAAAACTAAAGAGTACTACTTAGCTCCATGCCACCCACTATCTCCTAACATAATGAAAATAAAACTCTTTGTAACAACTCACTAGGCCAATTTTAAGTATAAATAACTTAAAATTACATCTAAAATAGAGAATAAAAGAAATTACAAAAATAGTAACATAACACTAACGTTCCTTATCTGTATTTTATTTTATTTATTCTATATTTTAGCATGGAAGTTTATGTTAAAATTAGTTTAGGGCTTTAGTTGTGAGTAGTTATAAGTAACTTTATTTTCATTATATTAGTTATTAGGAGATAGAGAGTGAACGGAGCACTGACGGATGTAGGGGGGATTGGGCCGGGTAGCCCACTGAATTTTTTTGGGTAGAATATGTGTAATTTTAATTTTTTTTTACGTATTAGTCCGACTTGTAATCTGACCCTGGATCTATTCCTGGAACGGAGCCACGTAGTTCTCCTTAATTTTAGAAGAAAAGATTTACATTATTTTGTATCTAAACCCTACCAATAAATGTATAGGATGTCAATGAATTAGAGGCATTAATTAGACCCTCAAAGTGCCAAAAAAAAAATTATTGTCAAGGTTTCCTCGAATTAATCGACTATTTTTCACTTTTGTTAGAGGCAATTTCTGCCCATAACATTTGATAACAGAATCCCTCATGTTGAGAACAAGTGGAGCACTTGGAAAAGACGGTGAAAGTTAACCAAAAGAACTTTTGTGCAAATTAAATGGATTCTTTGAGATGCTAGATGCAAGTTCTGATCATCAATAGTCCCTTTGAAGCTTAAGTTGAAGAATCAATTTCTCATAATCGGAACTCAATAAATCAATTAGTTGACGTGGGCATTAATTGAGAAATTATTATTGACTTTTACTATAACTCTTGGCCTATCTTTGATGATAAGCACCGGGACGGTATTGTCTCATGTTACGTCGGTTTGAACGACAATTTCATGGGTTTTCTTGAAAATTGAAACGTATTACTCAGAAATTATAACAAACATTGTAGAGATGCTTCAAGGCACAAGAAAGAGACTATGCATCTACATAACTAACAATTGCAATAAAAGGTAGCAACAAGGCTAATCATTGACCATTTATCAATTAAAAATTGAGATGAAGAATAAATTTGAAACAATGGAGAAGTTACAACAAACATTCAAAGCTTTATGCATTTGAATCACAAGTTCGAAGAGATGAAAAAGGTGTACAATTGTTATCAAAATTCATCTTTGAAGACAAAGGCGTCTTTATGGAGCCTGAATTAACTTGTACTTGGTCAGGGCCATGTGGCCATGGCCATTAGACTTTTTCCCTTGTTTAAACATAGTAAGGGTTGGTGAATTTCATGGATGCATATCTAGTACAATTTGAATTTAAGAGCAATTTGAATTTAACGTGCTAGATAGCATTATTCAGTTTGCATTTAACATTAAGTGCTAGATTGCAATTTCGTGGATGTTAAGAGTATTTCAACACATTCTTTATTTTTAATGAGTATATTGACTTGATGAAGGAAGGGACTCTTCATTCTTACTCTCCTCTTCCATCTCCTCTCCTTACAGTCGAGCGCCTTCACTCATTTTCTCTGTTTGTTTTGGCTAGATATGTTCTCATAATATAGAGTATCGTTAAATTTATAATGTTTTACACTCCAACAATTTTTTTATTATTACTCTTTATTTTACTTTTTCAGACATTCATTTATTGTTTTTCCAACATTTTTAGATTAATGTATATTTTTATATGTCAATGGTTAAAATATTAATAATTTAAATAGTGAAGTATTACAACTTGTAATGTTATTAAATGCAACCTTGATATAATACAAATAGAGTTACAAGTTTGGTTCTACAAATGTAGAGAGCTAAATCACTCCATAATTGAGAATATCTCTAAAAGGCTCTCTAAACACAAAATGCCTTCTAATTTAGAGAGTCGTTACTTTATAATGATTGCATTTAGTCCATGTTTGGTGTACATTATTTCAAAGAGAGAGAGAGAGAGAGAGAGTTTTTAATAGTATTTTTAGAAAATGTGTAGTTAAAAAGTAAGGAAAAATTTTGATTTTACGTGCAAAATATTTTATTGTGTATGATCGTGTAATGAAAAGATTTTTAAAACAATGGATACCAAACATGAGCTTAATGAGCTACAGACTTCTATAATTTATTTCTCAAGTTAATTGAATTATAAGTAAATTGATTGGACAATAATATATAAAACAAAATAGAAAAAAAAAAAGATGTATGGCTGAGGACACATCTCACATCTCTAGGATCCAATTTTCTCATGAGAGGACCTGTTTACATAGACATAAGACACGTCCAAAAATGGAAGGCTGCTGCTGTAACAAAAATGGATAGTCAAAATAGAGGGTATTGTTGGAGTGTAAAAAAAAAAAAAATTCACTCTTAAATAAAAATATTCTCTATTATATATATCATATGTTCTTTATAAATAGACACGCTCTTAAAAATTAAAATAAAGAGTCTCTTGAAATCTAATTTTAATATTTGACTATTTAAAATCAAGAGCGCATTTTACTTTTGAAAAGCTTCTTGGAAATACTCTTATGTGTTAGATAACATTATTCAATAATTAATTGAAAATTTTAAGAGCAATTTGAATTTCGTAAGGATAGAACGCAAGAAATGAGAGGGGCAATTCAAAAGCTTAGATGCGTATTAAATAAGGCCATTATATACCAAGGGATAAGTGTGATTTTACATTTAGTCAGGCCATTAAAAGAGAGCATTTGGGAGTGCTTTAATATTTTAGATATTTAATTTTGTGTGCGTCATGATTAATTTAAGAGAAAATCCGAATTTGGACATGAAATGATGAAAAGGGATGAGTTTGGTTGAAAAATGAGTGGAAACGTACAAATTCTGGGTTTTAGGGATCAATGCATCATGTTTAGATGTTGAAGGGCCTAACACGCAATGGAGAACGAAGTGGGCCAAACAAGAGAATGGATCCAAGGACCAAATTGCACAACCTGAAAAATAGGTTGGCCCATGCGATTGCAAGGACCTTTTCATATGCGATAGTAGAGGTGTAAAGACGGACGGGCCGGCCAGACCCGTGAAAATCGGCCATGATTGACCAGGGACCGCGGGCTGACCCGTGACCTGAGCGGGCGGTTCATGGGTCAAGGAGGTGTGACCCGCGGGCTTCGCGGGTTGTACCTTCACGGGCCACGGTTAACCAGCTGGCCGTGAAAAAAAAATTTTAAAAAAAATAGGTGTCAACCTAGTTGGGATTAGGGGTGGGCAAAAACCCGCCCGAACCGATCAACCCGCTCGACCTGACCCAACCCGACCGGGTTGGGTCGATTTTTTCCCTTTTTTTTGTTGGGTTCGGTCGGTTGGCAAGGTTAAGTGGGTCGGGTTGTGGGTTAGCCCACCCAACCCCAAAAAAACCACCCAACCCGACCCGCTAATTTAAAAAATAATAATAATAAATTGCCAAACAAAAACGTGTAAAATTAAAACCCTAAGATTTCATTTCCCCTCATTTCCTCTCTTCACTGACTTCTCTCTTCGCCTCTCTTCGCCGATTTCTTCTAGGTAAGCTTGCAATTTATTTAGTTTCTGTCTTCCTGTTAGTTTTTTCTCGTGGCTGTCCTTCTTGTTTCTCATGGATGTCTATATTTATTTGATGGCTTGCTATTGGCAGGGAGTGAGTTGTTCTCTCTCGAGATGTCCAAAACCGAGGCTCTAATGCAGGCGTTTAGGAAGGCCATTGGGGTTAGGATTAAGGACGAAACAGAGGTTATTGAAGAGGAGGTGGTGGAGATACAGATTGATAGGCCGACGGTTGCTGGGGCAGCGACTAAGACGGGGAAGTTGCATTGAAGATGACGGAGATGGAAACTGTGTATGACTTGGGGGCAAAGATGATTGAGGAGCTGCATCTTCACGAGATTGATTGAGGAGCTGCATCTTCAATTCTTCATTTATGTCCACACTTCACGAGATTGATGTTATCAACAGCATGTATTTTCATTTATGTCCACATATTAAACATTCACAAATTATTTAAGAATTATTTGAGGCTCTTGTTTGATTTTAGTTTTCCTAAAAATGGCGTCTCACATTTCTCTTCTGTATAATTCATGTTTTTTTTATTAAATCAGCAATGATTTTATGGTCTTGGCATCTCTGCAATTTCATGATTTATTTCCCTGAACATAGATCCCCCTCGCCATGGATATTCTTCTAGCTGAGTTGAACAGAGCTTGCATCTGTGTACCAAAGCATATAAGTTAAATGATGGATATAAACCGACCAACCCAACCCAACCCGACCGACATTTGGTTGGGTTGGGTTTCAATCTTTACGTGGGTTGGATTTTCATCAAACCGATCGTGTTGGGTTGGGGAAAAAACCGACCCAACCCAACCCATGCCCACCCCTATGTACAGTTGTTTCCAGGCAGAACGGCACAAGTGCCGTTAAACGACACAAGTACCGTTAAACGACACTTGTGTCGTTCTGTTGATTTCATTAATATTTTTCTACTAAACCAGCCGAACGACCTCACGAATTGGACCCCCTAACTTGGGAAGGATGAAAATGTTGATTAGGTGACAAGAA
>CAIGRT010216308.1:0-15928 GCA_903798405.1 Fraxinus platypoda
AATTAATTTTGAGAAAGAATAATGGAAGGCCCAATTGCCCAATTAAATTTTTTTTAACGGGTAATCGGTTCAGGGCGGGGCACCGTCGATAAATATCATACCCGCCATACCTCGAACCGGGTCATTAAAATCAAAATCATAACCACCCCATTGCACCATCGGTTCCGTTTTTTTCACTCCATTCGGTTCGGTTAACCACGGTTTTCAGTTTTAATAGTTCGAATTGTCATCCCTAATTTTGATTGTTTGAATTTGTGAGAATAAATAGACTAAAATGGCCCCCAATCTTGAAATTTCTTTAGGTAATAGTGCATCAATTGAAGATAACATGGTAGTTCTAGGACTATTGGAAAAAGAGAAGAGGAAAAACTGGTATGTATATATGGAGATTGATACAAATGCATTACATTTTAATGTCTTAAAGGCATCTCATATTCATGATTCTTTTACTTTTTTCATAGCATATTGAGTAAGTACCCTAAGAATGCCCTCAGATGGTCGGTTGTTCCTTTCTACGGTTCCATTAGATAAATTAAGTCACTATGAGCCCGTTTGAGACCCCTTTTTTTTATTGAAGAATGAATTTTGGAATAGTAGATTGATGAAAAATGTGTAATTAAAAAATAAGGAAAAATTTTGTGTCTGCGTGTAATATTATTTTATTGAAGAATGTGTGGTTGAAAAGAAGAAAAAGAAAAATGTATTTTTGAAATAATGGGGGATCAAACCTGGCCTATTACGACAAATTGCTTAAGGTCCCCAAATCTGCACTAAATTATCATTTTCAGGTATTCTTTAGAATTTGTTTGTTAGTTACTTAAGCTATAGAGTTGGGAGTAAATTTTTACATGTAAATAGAGGGGTTGCGTTGGGATGAGTTCTTTCTTAATCAATAGTAATACTTAGATTTCATGGAGTTATATATATCTCAATTCTTGAGAATTTTATTATTTCTCGAATGTTTGGAATTGGTTACTCTTTCAAGCTAAATATTTTATATGAATCAAAGCAGGTTTTCCTCTGCCAATTTTGTTCATTCACTTATAATTGATCTGTGGTTGTGAAGAAAAGCAGATATGTATATATACTACTAACTACTAAGTAGTCTTCATTACGAGTAAAACTTGGGTTCTGCCATTTCCCGTATAAAATAGTTCTAATAAGAAAATTACTTAAATGGATGATTTTGTCCCGTGCTACAGTTGGTGAAAAATTTTGTAAATCCTTGTCTGATAGTCATTTTTTTAGTGTAACTTTGTGAAATACCTTTTAGCGTTCATTTTTAAAGCTTTAGCTATTACTAAATGAATTAACATTGTTGACAATTTTGGTGTTGTCAAAATCTAAACCATTATTTTTAAAAACAGTTTTTGAAATGGATGAATTTGATTGTAAAAAAAAGATTGTACAAGTAGCATGATTGTTACTAAATAGCAACTATGAGCTCTCTAATTTTATTTTATTATTGGTTAAATCTAATATTAGGAGTTTGGTTTGGATTGGATCGGATTGACTTCTTGGGTTTTTTCCAATTTTTATTTTATTTTGGGACCCCGGAAATCTTAGAACCGAAAAAAGATGTAGCATACAATACTAATGATTTATGCAGGAATCATAATTTTGTATAAGATTATGACTATGATGGAGAGAAGCATTTGTACAATCTTTTTTAACATTGTATTTCTTTAGTATTGTAACTAAATAGGAAAATTCTATAATTGGAGCATATAATAGTGTACTCATACAGATGACTGTAAAAGAAATGTGGACTTATTTAGAAACTAATTTAGGAAAGACGGTGTTAGACATATATGTTATAGCTAAGAGACTAAAATCAGAAGAAATTAGATTACGAATGGTCGGAGGAGACAATCCTAGAAATTTTACAAGCATTATTAGAGAAATAATTATAAGATCTGATCCCAATAGAAATAACATTTATGAACATAATAGAACCTTAGAAGAATTATAAAAATTAAGTATTAGTAATATGAAGTACATACAACCATTTTATTTGATCTTGAAAGATTGGTGACTGCAACAGGATTAGCATTAGTTGTACCTATACTTGAAAAGTTATATAGAAAAATACCACCGCCATGAAATGATAAGATTGGAATTGAAATAGAATCAACACCAACAAGAGAAGTAACTATTAGTTTTACTATAAAATTTTTAACTAATAAACTAAAAGAATATGGTATAGAAGAAGTAGCTAGAAAACAAATAAAGAAATTAAATTATTCTTTTTGTTCAACTTTGTATACACCACAGACATATGATTATGGAAAACAAAAGAAAAAATTATATAAAAAACAAAAAAATATAAAAGACAATATCATGATAGAAAAATGTAATATTAGACAAAGTAGGACATATTACAAAAATAAAAAACATAATTATAAAAGATATGTTAAAAAGTCAAGAAATAAAAAAGATTGTAGATGTTATATTTGTGGAGACCCTAGACATTTTGGAAATATAATAAATGCCCCAATAAAAATAAAAGTAAAGAAAATATAGCTAAATCTATGATAATTAAAGAAATACGGTGTAATATTATAGAATTATCTATAGTAAATCTTGTAATTTAGTATATAGTATTTACACAGATGAAGAATTAGACAATTTAAAAGTAATAAGCAGTTCTGAAAACAGTTATAGTAGTTTAGAAGAACTAGATTTTTCAATTCTCGATATAAAAATGATGAATGTAAAATAGAAATGTGTTCATGAATGAATTAGAGGACAAGGATCAACGATTGATAAGTGTAGAATTGGTAAAATATACTCACGATATAAAAATAGAAATTAGTGTAAAAATTGTTTAGAAATCCATTGCAATAATTGTTTAGGAATTAAAGAAGAGGTCCATAATAAAACTAAAAATTATGGTGAGATCATCGAAAGATTAGAAGATAGGATAATAAACACAAATAATAGAATAGACAAATTATATGAAACATTAGGAGAAATACAATATAGAATTAGAAATTTAGAAACAAAAGGAAAACAGCCTATAGATAATTATACAGGAAATAATTATTTAGAAACAGAAAATCAAGAAAAAAATAATTTGTCAAATATCTAGAATAACGCCAACCAAAAGTCTTAGAATACCCATAGAGGTACAAATAAATAAAATGATAATATTAAATGTAGTAGCTTTAATAGATACAGGAAATACATTTAACATAATTAAAAAAGATTTAGTTCTGAATGACTATAAACAAAATTAGAATATGAAATGAGAGGTGGTCAAATGGACAGTAGTAAAATGGGATTCAATGAAAGACTTTTTAATGATTTTAAAATTAAATTTCAAGAAAGACGATATAGTTTAAAAACTACACTAGTCAGCGAATTGATCAAAGATGAATATGTTGTAGGTATAAAATTCTTACTAAGTAGAAATAGAAGTTTAACAATCACTCCTTATGTTATAGTTTTTGAAAAACACACTTCTATTATTAATACAATAAATTAATCAGAATTGTGAGTGAAGCGTGGTGAACCCTTACATTCAAATTTAGAAACAGAACCAGAAAGTTTAGGTATTCTAGATAATTTAGAACCAGAAAGTTTAAATAATCTAGATAATTTAGAAAGTATAGATAACATTTAGAGCATTTATCCCTAGAAACCTTAAAGACCGATTTCATACCCACTACACCAAAAATGGGCTTTTGCAGCGGTCAAAAAACGCTGCAAAAGGTCATTTACAGCGTTTTAGCGTGTGTTGCAGGGGTCGATGCCATTGAGGGAAGAGATACAGTAACGTTTATTAACAGTTGCAAAAGCCTTTTTTTGCAACATTCAAAAACGGTTGCAAAAGATGTTTTTACGACGTCTTTTAGACATTGCCGTTGCCTTTTTTGCAACATTTTTCAGTGTTGCCGTTAACTTTTTTGCAATGTTTTATGAACATTTTTTGCAACGTTTTTCCAACGTTGTCTTTACCTTTGTTTTTTAAGTTTTCACAACATTGTTACGTTGTAACTGATCTTTTTGCAACATTATCCAAACATTATCTTCTCTTATCCTTTGGTTTTGGCAACGTTTTACAAACGTTGTCATTGGTCATTTTTATATTTTTTTAAATTAATTCTCATTTTTTATATATGCTTACTACGCTACTGAAAATCATGTTCTTTTGATCCAACAATTCGAATAATAAATTAACAATTCGCGTAATAAACTTGTGAAATGGTCAATACATTCTCTTTTCCAAAATAAAATTAGGAGACTACAAAACATGTACCACCAAAATAAAATGTTATTTTCACTATCATAAGTAGTCTTCAACAAAGGAAACTGACTATCACCAGAAGAAAATAGACTATCCCTAATTAGGTGCAAATCAGATTTAGAAAAGGATAAAAACATTAAATAAAAGCATCAATTCCTACATTCTGAGAGATTAACTATCAATTCTCGAAGGGGATAAAAGCATCAAATAAAAATAAATGCATTCGGTATAACATAGATATTTATACGAAACAATGATTAAGAAGAAGTTGCATACATTCTGCTTGCAGCAATTGCAGCTGATAAATTGAAGATAGGAAGAGAACTAATAATAAAACGAAGTTCCTGCAGTATAGAAAATTTTCACAACTAAAATGTCTACTAAAAGTTGACATGAAATGAAATCACTAACTCTAGATTCTTAAGACAATAAATTGTGTGGAAGCTTTGAATAAAGTAAAATAAATGATAAAACTGGAAAGATGTAGACCAGAACCCTTCTGTTAAGTAGAATCCCTAGCTGCAAAAGAATATGCTTCATCAAATTCAGCAGAACTAAAATCCAGCAAATTTAGGCATTTCATTAATGAAGTCCCTCTATTTAGGATTTATTAGTTTCATTTCTATTCACAAGTATCTGCATTCCCATGTAGTTAGTGGAGGAAAAAGAATTGAAGTACTGTAAATTAGCAATTAAAGGTACAATGTCATTTTCACAACTACTGCTAATCCAAAACTAAAACTAGTCTAAAAGAATTGAAGTACTGTAAATTAGCAATTACAGGTACAATGTCATTTTCACCTAAACCATTTATGTATAAGTAATGAATAGGAAAGTTGGTATAAACCTTTTATTGATACAACATTACTCCATCACTTATGTATCAAATTTAATCAATCAAAGTACCATTCACTCATTTAATCATAAAGCATAAAGTTTTCAATGCTATATGGTAGAGTACAATAAAAAAGTAATGGCAAGAAAAGAAGCTCATAAAAAGAGGTCAAAACAGAGATGGGGTATAATAATACACAACTCTGATTGGTGGTCATCTTGAGAAGTATACTGCACTTTCAATGCCACAACATGATGATTGCTTATGAGTGATGGCAGATGTAAGCAACACATAGCAATTCAACAACAATGAACTGAATGCAGTAACAAGAATAAAGAAAATGACTTGTTGAAACTCTTATTAATTATTGTTTTATTGCATAGGTAGAATAACAAGAAAGTAAGTGCAAAAGTGTTATGTCATTGAGAATGATTTCGAGAAAAGCATGTTGGGATATGATACTTGTTTATAATTATTTGCTATCATTTGCTTCTATTCTTTGCCTTATTCATCCACCCTTCGTCCACCAAAAGAAACAAAGACAAGGCCAACCTTATCTACTGTATAAACCGCAGTGTTACTCCCTCTATGTTTAAAATTTCTGACAGAACCTGGGAGCCCAATAAATCCTAAACTACCACAACTCAAGTACCATTTCAAATCAAAGTTATCTGTGTCATATTTCAATCAAATGAAAATGGACTGAAATCTAATTCGTAATTGCATAAATCGAAGGAGTTGCAATGAAATTTACCTTTCGAAGAGTTGGTGATCAACGTGAAAGCCAATAGCCTCGATCCTTCGGGCAGCATTACAACCTACTGGAGATGTAAGATTTGAAAAATAGAACACATAACAATGGAACCCATGAGAAATAACGAAAATCTTTTGTGAAAAATGAAAGAAAGAACAAAGTTACAAAATAAAATGTAAAAAAACTGTCCGTATATAGCGCAGTCTTCGTCACGATTAAGGCAAAAATTGGATGAGATTCACCACCTCTGGCTATGGGAGATCAACGGCAGGCATGGGCGACCGAGAAATGGTGACTGGCGTAAGGGATTTGTACAAAAAATCGGAGAAGAATGAGAGATTTTGGCAGCTGCTTCGATCTCGTCTTCTCTCAATTAGGGGCGGTTCATTTGTTGTTTGTGGATGGGTAGAGTTAATTGGTACTTAAGTGGACGGGTGGGGTTGGAATAGGTTTTTCTTTTCAACAACATTAAGGAAATGTTCCAAAATAAATAGTTTCAGCAACGTTTAAACCACGTTGCAAAAAAGGTAGATTCAGATTTTTTTCAGCAACATTTATAACACGTTGCAAAAGAGAGAGTTTCAACAATGTTCACGTAAATGCTGCCAACAGTTAGTTTCTGCAACGTTTGACAAACGTTGCGAAAGATAAACCTTTTTGCAAGGTTTGATAAACTAAATAAATGTTGTAAAAAGGCAACATTCACTTAAAAAATGTTACCAAAACTCAATTATTAACACCAATGGCAACATTCAATTATTAGAATGTTGCAATAGACTCTTTTAATAACATTTAATTAGTGAATGTTGCCAAATAAGTGTTGCGAAAGAGGGTTTTTGTTGTAGTGACCAAAAATCAAAGAATTAATATTTTTTAATAAAACATCATCTAAGGTAGATAGAATAGATAAAATTTTAGAATTAACTGAAAGATTCAAATAATAGGAGAAGACCCTATAAATTATTGGAATAAAAATAAGATAGAAGCTAAATTAGAAATCATGAACGAAAATATAAGAATTAGAACTGGAGAAATCAAACATATAAATCAAGATATAAAAGCCTTTAATATACATATTAAAGAGTTATTAGATTTGAAACTAATAAGACCATCTTGTAGTCAACATAGATCAGCAACTTTTATAGTTAGAAATCATAATGAAATTAAAAGAGGAAAGACAAGAATGATTATAAATTACAAAACGCTAAACGATAATACTATCGAAGATGGATATAAAATACAAGACAAAGACATGTTAATAAATAAAATACAAAATAGTAAGATATTTTCAAAGTTTAACTGTAAATCTGGATTTTAGCAAATAAAAATGGCAAAAGACTCTACTCCTTGGACATATTTTACTACACCATTAGGACATTTTGAATGGTTAGTCATGCGTTTCTGATTAAAAATGCACCCTCTATTTTTTAAAGAAACGTGGATTATATATTTAATAATTTTCCATTTGTTTGTGTGTATATAGATGATATTTTAGTACATAGTAAAAATAAAAAAGAACACATGAAACATTTAAAAATAGTTTTAAATAATTTTATAGGAAATGGTTTAATTATAAGTAAAAATAAAATGAAAATAAATAAATAAATTGAATTATTAGGAATAATTTTAGAAGAAGGAAAAATACAACTGCGACCACACATAGTACAGACAATTTTACAATTTCCAGATAAAATTGAAGAAACTAAAAAATTCCAAGTTTTTTTTAAATTTTTTTAATTATACTAGACATTTTATTAAAGATTTGGGAAATAAAGTAGGACCATTGTATAGCAAGTTATCTAGCAAAATACAAAAATATTTTAATCAATCAAACAGAGTTAGTTAAAAAGATAAAGAAGAAGTTAAAAAATTATCATCTTTAGAATTATCTTTAGACAGTGAATATAAAATAATAGAAACAGATGGATGTGAATTATGATAGCGATAAATTTTATATTCTAAACCAAATAAATATAGTGATAGAAAGGAAGAAAAGATATACTAGTGGAAAATATAAGATAAAATGAAAATATTTGACCAGTTTAGATTATGAAATAATGGCTATTATACATAGTATAGAAAGCTTTGAGTTATTAAAAAGTACAAATTTTGATAAAATAAAACATAAAAGATGACTAAAGTTGTATGAAATAATGAATAGTTATAAAATCAATATAGAACATATAGACGAGAAAAATAATATTTTGGCAGATAATTTAAGTAAACGAGTTATTAATTTTCTAAACAATTATTTTTCATGATGCGAATGGATCAGGGGATAATGAATTTTGGGAATGTCACTCTAAGAGTAGCCCCATAAGGATCTAATATCCGATTTAGATGAAATAATTTAGAAAGACTTTTAGAAAGAGAGTGTTGTCTACTAGATAATCGCTGGATGGCATGTGACTCTAAACAAAAGTTCAACAACATTAATGCTCTAGCAAATCATTTTAGACAAATTCACAATCAAATAGACAGTATAAATTTTAGTTTCTTTGCAGTAATCAATGGTAGAAAGCTTAGTATATATAATTATTGGCCTAGGTATTACAACAAGTAGAAAGATTTTCAGACTCATTTTTCAATTCTACACTTTAGAAGAAGTTTTAAATTTCTGTAGAGAAATGATAGGATTTAATTCTTATATATCCGAAAAAGTTAGACAGACTATGATTACGCAGACCTCCACTTCTCAACCATCATCTTCATCTTCGTCAATACAACTTTATGATAGTTGCGAAACTATGACCAAAGTTGTTAGAGATTTGAATCGTAGAAATCATTTATTAGAAGAAAGATTACAAATTCTTGAAGATGAAATCTCTTTGTCTCAACAGACCACTAGTAGCTATCAAAATGAAATTCTTCAGTTACACGACAGTTTAGAAAGAATTAGTTCTAAAAATGTTGTTGAAAGACCCATCTCCAAAGATATTATTTACAAGTAGAAATTATTTTGACAGAATATAAAGACTTTTTGAATTAACATGTTCTACAGTTGTCGGAAAAGAAAAGATTTTATACGAATTAGAACAGAAAATTGGCGATTGTCCAGTATTGTTCGAAATTCTATAAAGAAATCAGTTGTACAACAGATAATCGATTTTTCTCAAATTATAAGCTACGACCACAATAAGAATGGATATTTTCTTAAACATGGCCCCAAATACAATTAATCCATTAGAAATTCAGCTTCTTCTTAAACACAATTATCCTACAATTTCATTTGATTATATAATCTTTGAAGAAGAAGACACGTTTTATTCAGTCTTACAGTTTGGCATGATAGACACTATATATATTCTAAACAGATCTTTCATATTCTTTCCCTAAACTTAAACAAAACTCTTGATCAGTCAAAAGATCACCCTTTAAGATCCAATTCATTTTCAGACCACCTCTTGTAAATAATAATATAGTAATACTAGCTTATCCTTATATATAATATGAAGAATCCAAAAGAGTTAGACCTTCTTCAAAGACAAATACCAAAATAAAATTTAGGCTGATTGATTACAAAAGACGGATCTCAAAGCCAGCAACAATGACAGAAATTTAAAATAATGATTCCAGACTTGTGGCGCAATGGAACAATGGAATTACTTTCTGCCAAGAACATTTTGCTATAAAAGTTAAAACATGAAAAATTCCAACACCAAATATTCAACAGAAATAATTATATCTGATGGCCTTTCAAAAAACAAATGATGAATTATCAGAAAGCCGATCAAATACAAAGGAAGAATAATACATATCCGATAGCAAAACCAATTAAATGGACGCGAGCCTAGAAGAAGCCTACATAGAGATGATGGAAAAATAGTACAATAATTCAAAAAGAAGAAAAGGCATAAAGACAAAGAAATGACCATTATTAAAAGGCAAGGACGATAAACAACCCTCAAAGGACAATTATCAACGTAGAAAGTAAAAAAGAAGGAGCGTGAAGACGAATGATCTGTATTATGTCCATACAGCTATAAAGTTAACATACGTACCTTTAATTGTAAATCATACACTTGTAAAGATATACAACATTGTTTACTTTTTGTAAGAAGTTGATGTGATGTACCAATATCTACTTCTCTATAAGAACCAAAGGCTTTTCACAAGAACACACATCGTATAAAAAAAAAAAAAAAAAGCAAACTATAATACTTGAATTCAAAAAATCTCTCGCAATCGTTGTAAACTCAAAGACTTCAAATTAAAGTAAGTTCTTTCATACTTCATTTTGCTTTATAATTCACTTTTACTTTTTTATTTTTCGGACAAGACCAAAAAGAGGAAACATCAAGTAAGCAATTAATTTATTCAGAAGCAATAATATAATTTTTTATTCTCTTGTCAAACATATTTTAGCGCTCTTAGCCTCTTTATTCTGGATTTTATGGCCAAAGTATAAAGTAATTATCTGAGTTAAGTTGGTTGTGTTTTATCTCGATTAAGGGAGTTTGTTTAAATCTTTTAAACATGATGAAAATATTTTTTAATTGAAATCTCAAGCCTTTTTTAGAAGGTCAAGAAAAAAAGCAAAGAGAGAGTTTAAAAAAAAAAAAAAATAAGAAATTGGCCCTATATATATATATATACACACACATATACATACATACATACATACATACATACATACATACATACATATTGTCCCTCTGCTCCTACTTATCCGTATCTTCTCAAAAAAATATACCACTTTTCTAAAATGCCTTTTTCAATTGAGGTAACTTTCCTCATTTGTATACATATTTGTATTTCCACAAAAGAAAACTACATTTCTCAATATCTTTCTAAAAGAAATAACATTTTTATATTTAGTTCATGTTTGATTTAGATTTAAAAAAAATCATATTTTTAATAAATTTTGATAAAAGTTCATGAAATATATAGTTAAAAAGTTGATAAAAGTTATAAGTCTCATGAAATATGTGATTGAAAATGAGTTTGAGGAAAAATAGATGTCAAACATAAGCTTAATATGGACAATAAATTTTTTTAGAGTTCGAAAAATATTCCAATAATAGGGAAAATCCATTGATACACATTAAATCACACAATTTGTCCTTTCATTAGAAAATTGGTTCTCTAACTTTGTCGTAAATTCTATATGGTTTGCAAAATAGAAGATATGTATTTTAAGTCTATAACATGTTATCGAAATCGACTAGCACCATTGAAAGGAAAATAGAAAATGCAGAAATGGAGTAAAGTTCGAGGTATGTCAAAATAAATCTCCTTAAAGCAAATGTTGTGCAGTGTAGTGGTGCTAACATGATTTGTCGAACATGTATGTTAAGATACAAGACTCCTTTCAAAAATTAGTACTATACTATACCAATCTTGTGAATAAATATAACATGCAAATTGGTTACATAGATTGAATATGTACAATGTACTGATTATTATTAATACATAATAATCAGTTAAAGAAAACATAATTTTTTTTTTTTGAAATTGACGGGTGGATGAGTACACTAAAATAATTCTTTAATGTAATCGTGTAATTTGTGCAATTGGGCAATTCTTATACAGAATTATCAATTCAAAATAATATATAATCTTGCGGATAGGAATTGATGGGTTATGTACGTAATGTTACAAAATATATATATTGACATTAGGACGACAGATCAACGAAAATCTTTGCAAGAATTTGGCTATTGTTCACTTACAAATTTCTTATAAATAAATCATTGGAGTTGAAGAACAATAAGTTATGAACTTGCTATACAAATTTCACGATGATCGAACTAAGGGGTGCTGAGATATCAATGTTTTATTACAGTTGTGCAAGCTGTCCAAATTTTACAAATTTTCTAAGCCTTCAATTTCGACTTTTTCTCTCTATTTCGGTGAGCTTCTTCGTACTGATAACATATTATAAAAATAAAGATATAAGACAAAAATAAGAGAAAAATAAAATGAGTCAATGGACCCTATATATAGGGTTCAAAAGGAAAGTCACAATTTGATTAAAATAAACTTAGAGTAGATATGACTTATCTAAGAATTTGATAAGACTAATATGATAATAACAATTATTTCATAATTTTACAACATTAAAAACAAAAGCTAAACAATGAGTGATTGGCCTAACCTACTACTCCAAAGTCATTTCAGTCATTTACGCTCTAGTATCTACAATATCGAAAATGATGATTATATTTATATCACATTTTAATTATATTAAATGTTTGTATTCATGAGGAATGATCTAATGAGCATCGGTACTCATCTTATATTAAGCACCGATGACATATCATATTAATTCATTGGTGGATAAAGATTTGGTGGATCTCAAGATTTGAATTAAATTTATTATCCACTAATAAATTAATATAACATGTCACTGATTCTTAGTATAAAATGAGCACCGGTGCTCATTAGATCATTCCTCATATATACATTATACACTTATATCTTCAACTTTTTTCTTTATCGCATTTTGATGTTTAACATTTCATTAATCAGAAAATTTTATCATTAATCATTTTTTTATTCAAAAATATTATTAACGTGTTTTAAAATGAGGGTCAAATATTTAATCTCGTTTTTACAATATTATTTATTTTGTTTATTAAAAAATACAATAAGCAAATGAGTTTTTTTTTTTTTTGCTCTATTTTAAAGAAAATTTTGGAGATAAATCATAATCATGAATAATTTATGTTACCTTGAGAATAATAATGCAATGAAAAAAAAATATTAAGGCACAAATATAATAACGTGTAAAGATTATGAACTTTTATGCAATTAAAATATAGTCTAGTTATTAAAAATTGTGGTATGAATATATTTACTCTATTGATGAGTAAATTGTCTCAGTGGTTACTGAACTTATGTTTCTATCTTCGATTGCTGACCAAAGTTTAAGATGTTAAGTTTTGACCATCAAATTTATTTAAATGTTGGATGTTACTTACTGACATAACATCTATTTCAAACCATTAACGAAATTAGTGACATGGATAACGACATGCACATGTGGTACCTCATCACGCCGTTAATATATTGTTACATAAGAAAGTATCTATCATTGTTCACTAAACTCTGGAAAACGTATTTGATTGCTCAATAAACTTTGAAAAGAAAAATGTTTTACATTGCTCACTGAACTTTGAAGTGGTTAAATTTTGGCCACTAAAAATTTAAAGCATCTTTCATTGCTCACCAAACTTTGGAAACTTCTTCAATTCCCGACTAAACTTTGAAAAACGTCCTCAATTGTTCACTGAATTTTGAGGTGATCGAATTTTGGCCACTAAACTTATTAAAATGACATTGGCATATTGTTCGTTAAAAAAATGTACCACAAGCATACAAGCCGCGTAAAAGTAATAAAGTGGACAAACGAATATGGGTTGTCTATCCCAAGAGAAATGTTTATTCAATTACCCAATAGTTGAATTTAATTTTAACATATTTTTGTAGAATTTTAAGTTATTTTCATCATTTGAAAAATTCGAATTTATTGTGTGTTTCGTTGTTAAAATTAAATTAAAATAAAATTTGAATATTGCTACGAAACGCATAATAAATTTAATTAAATGGATTTTGCAACGAAACAGTCAATAAATTTAAGGGTAATTCTATTACCACTACGAATTTTTTAGTGCACTACAATTTTTAGTATTTTCTTAAATAGCCTTCAGTAAAATTACATAATTGGGGTTTCAACAAACTTTAATAAAATTAATTATTGTTCCATCACAAATAAAAACTTAGGGGTTGTTCTCTTTGTGTTTCAGTTTTGTGTTTTGAGTTTTAAATTCATTTTGAATTTTGTATTTTGAGTATCCATTTTGAGATTGTTGAAAATGTGTTCTTTTTGGCATATTGAAAAATTGTTTTCAAAAATAAAAAAAATTGGAAAACCCGTTTACTTTTCCCTCCCCTCTTTCTCTTGGTGGCAGTTGGTGGTGATTGAAAACACTCAAAACGCCGTTAATATATTGTTACATAAGAAAGTATCTATCATTGTTTACTAAACTCTGGAAAACGTATTTGATTGCTCAATAAACTTTGAAAAGAAAAATGTCTTACATTGCTCACTGAACTTTGAAGTTGTCAAATTTTGGCCACTAAAAATTTAAAGCATCTTTCATTGCTCACCAAACTTTGGAAACTTCTTCAATCCCCGACTAAACTTTGAAAAACGTCCTCGATTGTTCACTGAATTTTGAGATGATCGAATTTTGGCCACTAAACTTATTAAAATGACATTGGCATATTGTTCGTTAAAAAAATGTACCATAAGCACAAGCCGCGTAAAAGTAATAAAGTGGACAAACGAATATGAGTTGTCTATCCCACGAGAATGATTATTCAATTACACAATAGATAAATTTAGTTTTAACATATTTTTGTAAAATTTTAAGTTATTTTCATCATTTGAAAAATTCAAATTCTTTGGGTATTTCATTGTTAATTTTAAATTTATTGTGTGTTTGGTTACAAAATCCAAATTTTAATTAAATTTATTATCTAGTGCGTTGCAAAATCCATTTAATCAAATTTATTNTGAATTTTTATCTCTTGTGTGGGGTTCAATAACTGCTATATTTTTCATTCTCATTCTACAATAATGAGAATCAAACGGGCCCTTAGTATTTTTCTTATTTTCTTAAATAGCCTTAAGTAAAATTACATAATTGGGGTTTTAATAAACTTTAATAAAATTAATTATTGTTCCATCACAAATAAAAACTTAGGGGTTGTTCTCTTTGTATTTCAGTTTTGTGTTTTGAGTTTTGAATTTATTTTGGATTTTGTGTCTTGAGTGTCCATTTTGAGATTGTTGAAAATGTGTTTTTTTTGGCATATTGAAAAATTGTTTTCAAAAAAAAAAAAAAATGGAAAACTCGTTTACTTGGCGGTGATTGAAAACACCCAAAACTCCGTTAATATATTGTTACATAAGAAAGTATCTATCATTGTTTACTAAATTGTGGAAAACATATTTGATTGCTCAATAAACTTTGAAAAGAAAAATGTCTTACAATGCTCACTGAACTTTGAAGTGGTCAAATTTTGGCCACTAAAAATTTAAAGCATCTTTCATTGCTCACCAAACTTTGGAAACTTCTTTAATCCCCGACTAAACTTTGAAAAACGTCCTCGATTGTTCATTGAATTTTGAGGTGATTGAATTTTGGCCACTAAACTTATTAAAATGGCATTGGCATATTGTTCGTTAAAAAAATGTACCGCAAGCGTACAAGCCGCGTAAAAGTAATAAAGTGGACAAATGAATATGAGTTGTCTATCCCACGAGAAATGATTATTCAATTACACAATAGTTAAATTTAATTTTAACATATTTTTGTAGAATTTTAAGTTATTTTCATCATTTGAAAAATTCAAATTTATTGTGTGTTTCGTTGTTAAAACTAAATTAAAATAAAATTTGAATATTGCAACGAAACACATAATAAATTTAATTAAATGGATTTTGCAACGAAATTGTCAATAAATTTAAGGGTAATGATATTACCACTAAGAATTTTTTAATGCACTACAATTTTTAGTATTTTTCTTATTTTTGTTAAATAGCCTTAAGTAAATTTACATAATTGGGGTTTTAATAAACTTTAATAAAATTAATTATTGTTCCATCACAAATAAAAATTTAGAGGTTGTTCTTTTTGTGTTTCAGTTTTGTATTTTGAGTTTTGGATTCATTTTGGATTTTCTGTTTTGAGTGTTCATTTTGAGATTGTTGAAAATGTGTTCTTTTTGGCATATTGAAAAATTGTTTTTAAAAATAAAAAAAATTGGAAAACCCGTTTACTTTCTCCTCCCTCTTTCTCTCGGTGGTGGTTGGCGGTGATTGAAAACACCCAAAACGCGTTTTGAAAATTTTGGCTTGATTATAACTTAAAAAACTCAAAACGACAAATTGGTTTTCTTTGTAAATTTTTAACTTGTTTTCAAAAACGCGTGTTCGAAAATACGAAAGAGAACACGTTTTCATTATTTTGAAAAATTGAAAACAGAAAACGGCATGCCCTAATGTATGATATTAGAGGTGGAACTTAGGGCTATTCGTGATGGGTTAATACTGGCTAGAGATCTTGGTTTGTCAGATATT
>CAIGRT010216312.1:0-11288 GCA_903798405.1 Fraxinus platypoda
TTTGAAGCCTCAAACTGCTGGTTAACCAAATCGACCCAACCCAACACAACACACTTACATTTTTACATTTTTTGTTTTTTATTTTTTAAGCAAAAAAAATCGAAAGATAAACCCTAATATTATAACTATATTTCGATTTCCTCCAATATATGATGCTACTAGTAAGTAATAGCACTGCGAATTTCATTCCAGGAGGTCATTATATTATACTTAGCATGTTTTTCCCTACTCAAGTAGTCATGCTACATAATGAATAAAAAAAGCAAAAATCTTAAGTTTTTTGTTGATATGTCTTTATTAACTTAATTTTATTCATTAGTCAATAGTTCTTTTAATATAAAGTTATTTAATTATTTTAGTATTTGTAATCTATTTGGGCTCAAAACCTAGACAATTTTTTTTTTAAAATCAATTTGGATTAAGAGGTCCAAACCAATTGAGTTTGGATCAGTTTGGTTTAAGAGATAGAGTGTATTGGTTTGGATTGAAATTCGTCCAAATCGATTAATTTGACTTTGATTTTCGGTTGGAGTCGAAACTGACCCAAATCAAATCATGCCCAGGCCTAGGAATGGGTATGGCATGCCCCAATTTGTTGCAAGGACGGGAAGAGAGAGTGAGAATGAGAGCACGATAGAGCTCAAGAAGTTATAGTTACCTCTCTAACTTGGTCATTCTTGAGAAATTTCCTTTACGGAATTTAATTAACCTACACGTCGAATCTAGTTCTACAATCTACAATGTATAATAAATTATTTTGTCTTAGCAGGGAAGCAATTAATTTAAATTTTGTCATTGCTAAATGGACCTTAGCCCTTTGACTCTCGTTAAAATAAAACTCTTTATTTTTCATACTCATTTTCAACCTCACACACATTCATACAATAAAATATTTTGCACATAAATTTAAATTTTTTCTCAACTTTTTAATCACACATTCTTTAAAAAATCATTATTCAAAAAATCATTTTTTTTCTTTATAATAGCCATCAAACAGATGCTTAGTTTAAATTTACTATTGATAGATCTTTGTTTCACCTTGAAAATATATATTTAATTATTTATTTTTCATATTTACAGAAAATTTAAAACTTAAGGGTGTGTTTGAGCCACATTATTTTGGAAGAATGTATTTTGGAATGGTAGATTGATAGAAAATGTGTGGTTGAAAAAGAAGGAAATGTTATTGTGTGATGGAAAATACTATTTTATTGAAGAATGTGTGGTTGAAAATGATGAGAAGAATGAGAATGAAAATTTTAATGTGTGTCAAACAGGGGCTTAATAATTTTAGTTGAGCAACAATACAAACATATTTTTCAAAATCTTTATTTTACATACTTATTTTCAACCACTCATTCATACGATAAAATATTCTGTACGTAAATTCAAAATTTTTTCCTATCTTTTAACCACATATTTTTTAAAAAATTACTATTTAAAATTCTTTTTTTTTTTTTTTTGAAAGTATGGTTGTGTTAAATGTATTGGTTGAGCACGAAAATTGCTATTTAGCTTTGGATGTAGGCCTGGTCTGGCCCGGCATGGCAAATTCACGGGCTGGGCTACATTTACTACAAAATTTCTTGTCAGACCATTCTAATTGGGCCGTTCAATCCAACGTCCTATTATTCTCTCCATCTCCCCCCAAATTTCCCTCTCCTCCAAATTCATTCTGGCCTAGGAGCGGAGATTTGAATTCAATCAACTTCTTGCTCGTAGGTGGATTGTGCATCAACCAGCTTAAGTAAGAAATTATTCGTTGAATTAACTTTTTTTTTTTTTTTTAATTCATTGAACCATATATGAGCTAATTTTCTATCTGATAAAGTTCTGGCCTTTTGAAATATGACTTCACGATGTAGATCCTTTTTTTATTTAAAATGCAGGTTACTTAACTGAGAATTGATAATAAATTTTTGACAATGTTTCCTTTTGATTCGGCGAAGAAATTGTCATTTTCTCGCTACATTAGTGATGGAGATTTGGTAATAGTATATGAGAGGCATGATAACATGAAGGCCGTAAAAGTTTCAGAGAACGGGGTTTTGCAAAATCGTTTCCTGTGTATTTAAGCATTCGGATTGGGTTGGGAAACCATTTGGTTCCAAAGTGTTCAGTAATAAGGGTGGATTCGTGTACTTGTTGGCCCCAACTGCTGAGCTATGGACTCTGGTTCTAAGCCACAGAACCCAAATTTTATATATTGCCGATATTACTTATTAGTTTTGTTGTCATGTACTTGGAGATAGTTCCGGGTTGCCTGGTTCTTGAGTCAGGCACTGGAAGTGGATCATTGACTACCTCGCTTGCTAGAGCTATTGCTCCCAATGGACATGTTTTCACTTGTGATTTTCATGAACAAAGGGCTGCCTCAGCTAGGTAGAATGTTCAAATTAACGTTAGTGCTTATTATTAAAAATATTTGATGTAGTAAAGGATAATATTGGATTTTCTGCAGATTGAGAAAGAACTGTATGTGTTTTTTGATAATTGTACATCTGTTCCAAAAATGTCTCTTCCTTGTTAACAGAATTCGACAAGTTGAGTGAATGTCTTTAGTATCTTGACTATGATAGAGTATTCTTTCTTCATTGCAGGGAAGATTTTGAAAGGACGGGATTGAGTAGTTTGGTGACTGTGGGGGTAAGAGATATACAGGGCAAGGGTTTTCCAGATGAATTTTTAGGGCAGGTAGATTCAATTTTCCTCGACCTCCCTCAACCTTGGTTGGCTATTCCTTCTGCTTCAAAAATGCTGAAACAAGATGGGGTGCTATGCTCGTTCTCACCTTGCATTGAGCAAGTACAGAAATCATGCGAAACACTTGGATCTGAATTCACTGGTTGGCCTTTCTCCTAAATTTTGTGGTTAATGATACTGATAAAATAATACTATCAGGTTGGTTAGTTGTGGTGTTACACTTACAGTGCTTCCATTCATGGTGATGCTCATGATTGACTTGTGCAGATATAAGAACATTTGAAGTGCTTCTGCATGCATATGAAGTTCGAGAAGGGAACTTGCGTAGCTGGCAAGATAATGAAGGTGGTTCCATGTCTTTTAAGATCTGCAAGAAGAGAGAACACTCCACACATGGGCTCGAAAATGCCGGTTCTTTGGCCATCATGGCTAAGCGCATTGGTGAATCTAGAGGTCATACAGGCTACTTAACATTTGCAAGGCTCAAATGCACCATGTGAACCCTTTTGTGCTCATGTGGAAAGGAGCTTTTCTATTAGTATTTGCTTAATTTTTGATAGAGCAAGCGAGTGTGGATGAAATTTTAGAATAGGAGTGTAGAAGAGATCCTCGTCCGCTCCTCTATGATGAAGATTCCAAGGCATTCATTGTAGTCAAATATTTGAAATCATGTATTAAACAAGAAAACATTAATATGAATCCTGCAGTTTCATTCAGAATTGTTGTTGATCTCTGATGTCCTATTCATTCTTAATTAATCGGCAGCTCTCAACAAATCATAATCTTGCTGGTACTTGCTATATCTGAATACTGATGGGACTTTGGTTACTTTTTGTTCACAAAAATGAGATCATTAATGGTAAAGGATACCTATTTGAATACATATGCACTGAAGGGGGTGGGTGACCTCTAGAAGTTGTTCCTAATATAATCTGTAATTATAGGTGCTATGTTTCCTCACTGTACATGCAGATATTTCAACTCACTGCAGAGTGAAAGCATTACCTGCATAGTTTCTTATGAAAGTATGGTTATGTCAGCACCAATTGGAAGTGGAAAAAACAGTGCCTTTGCGTTGTGCATTTTGAGGCTTCTTTTGATGGGCATTTATCCACTCTAAGGAGAATCTTATAATGGTAAGTTTTTCGTGGATGTCGACCTGCCATTTCTAAAGCTTGAATTTCAACTATTGCTACTAAGCAATGCATCCATATTCAACATGAAGTGCCATTAATTTGGTGGATTTTTGTTTCTACCTGTTTCAAATACATCTTTAATACATCATATATCGACTGCCATTTATTGTCCAGATTGGCAGAGATTCGGACAGCTGAGAGTTGTGTCTTTGTTTGGCCACCCAGTAAAATGGAATTATGCTACTTGTACATCACCCCTTACATAAGGGGTGACATAATGTACAAGTGGCACCTCCTCATTGGAAGTGTGCCGAGACCCCACATGTGGGCCGAGGCTCCCCTCCAATGAGGGGGCACCACTTGGGCATTATGTCACCCCTTGTATAAAGGATGATGTACCTATAGCAAAATCGAGTAAAATGTGTGCGGGTCCCCCTCCATGTGAGGGGGAGGGGGGTGTAAACCATTGTGTACACATAGCATAGTCCTTTCCTAAATGTTTCTTTTTAGCTCGCATTATGCCCTTTGAGAATGGGTTGATTTACATCAAAATAGAGTTCACACTTCTTAATAGATACATCTGTTTCTCTTGGCAAACTCGATAATATGTTCGTGTAAGAGTTGAATTTTAACTTAGTTCTTTGTTAAGGCAGTTCTCTAACAAAGAAGGAGTCGGCATTGGGTATAATTTTTCGTGTCACGGACCAAATTTTGATCCTTTATAAATAACATACAAAAGGGATAACCGATTTTGTTTTAAGTCTAGAAATTGTTCATTCCTAAAAATAGATGCCGATTGAGAACCATTGTGACATGTTTGACGTGCTGAAATCGACAGTACTCGACGTGAATAGTAATACAAAAGCATTTAAATAGACTTGTTGTCTTGCTCTGTTGTAATTACAGTCTAGTCTAGGCGGAGATGGAATATTCATTGCCTTTACGTGGCCATCTTTATGGATAGACATTGTCGATTTTGATATTCTGTTTAGGATGATATAATTTTTTGATGTTCAATAAGAAAATTTACCTCGTCTGAAGTAATATAACCTATGTGATGTGCAATTGTTTAACATTTTAGATCAAGTAGTTCAATTTGTGTGTAAAATATTTTATTGGATGGATGCGAGGTAAAGAATCTTACTGTAGCAAATAATGTTTTGGAATAATAAGAGACAAACGGGGTCTTAACTATACATTTTTCATCAATCTATTATTTTAAAATACATTTTCAAAGAAGAATAGGGCTCAAATGCGAGAAAAAAGGATGGTTGACAAAAAGTCCAAAGAATATTTGGTGATACTGTAGTGTACTAACTTTCTTGTACTTGCTAAGAAATTCCATTCTCCATTTTTCTCCCCCACTTGCAACCTCTCTTCGAAGCTGAAATTTGACTCATTCTTAAAGTAATAGACAAAGAAAAACCAATCAGTTCCCATTTTTCCCTCTTTACCCGCTGTTATATATCTGTATTACAGACAGAGAATAATAATTTATTACTTGTTAGGTATAGCCATGAACTCCTTATTTCATTGTGTATCGATAATGTATTTATGTTAGAGAAAAGAATAATGTTATTTATTGTTCATTATGTAACGGTTTAGATAATATTGAGTTTCTTAAAAAAAGGTTGAACCCCGCCCCGCCTCGCCCCGCATCGTGGGGAAGGTAAATCGCGAGATGTGTCTCAATAGGTCAGGGTACAAGAGCTGTCATACTGGTGCCCACAAAGAGTCAAATTCCATACCTTGTAAGAGGTAGGAATCGAACCGTCACACTGCGGCTGCCAGCTCAGCTAAGACTACCTTACTCCTGTCCTTGTATATTGAGTTTCTTCATTCAATATTCAGTGCATTACAATTCCATTAGACAACGAACTAGAGGTCCACTTGTCACCTAAATTGCTAGTGAAATGATGAATAACGTTACTCGAAGAGGAACGACATTGTTAGTTTTTCACTAGCTATAAAATAAAAAGTGACCTCCAACATTTACAAAATAATAAGAATAAATAGAGAAGTCAACAGTCAAGTTTCATTATTAGTTTTGCGAATCATTCAACTATAAAATGGCAAAATGCACAATGAAGCTTCTATTTTCTGTAAATAGAAATTGAGAGGGGGGTGGGTATGGTGCTTAGGTGAAGAGACAACCTCAAAATTCAAAAGAATCGGCTGCAGAATAGTGAAAAAAAATCCAGCATAAAAAAGTATACTCAAAACTCACGTCAGGCGAAGACCTGAAAAGTCAGACACGGCATAATGATGGAAGAGGGGCAAAATTCAGAATGTGAGAAAATTGCTTACTACGTTATTTGTCGTACGGCGAATATTATCGTACGACAAATATTGTCGAAGCTCGAGTCAATTATGAATTAGAATATATTTTTGTTTTGAGCTTTATTTTTTATAAAAATAAAATAAATTTTGTAATAATATTTTTTTAGAGAATGTATGATTAAAAAGTAATTATTATATTCTATGAATTGATTTTTGTACATAAGCTACTCTGAAGACGAGAAAATTCAGACACGACATAATGATGGAAGAGGGGCAAAATTCAGAACGTGATAAAATTGTTTACAATGTTATTTAAGGTGTATTAAATATTTTAAATTTTTGTAGATTTTATCCAAAAACGACGGGTTCCAATTTTGAGATAAGGTGATTCAATAATGTGAACTCATTAATTGTAGACAATTATTTATATTCTATGAATAAGTTTTAAGATAAAAACAATGTGAACTCATTAATTATGGTCGGTCATCTACATTTCTACCAAATATAAGTGTGTAATTAATGTCGATGGTACAAAGGGGCCTTTTATGAATAATTTGTGTTGCTTTTTTTCCATGTTTCTTAAGGTCCCCCACAAATTTCTCTATCAAGTATTAAACCTATGAAAACGACGCCACTTAAATAAAAACGCACACACTTGAAATGTGAGATGAGTTGTCGTTATACCATTCTGAATGTGACATTTTACATAATTTGACAATTAATTTAATTCAAAACCGACAAAACGTTTTTGTTGAAGGTTGAAAAAACTATTAAAAGGATTAGCTGTTGACATTAAATTATAAATAAAAATAATAATAAACTGTATAACCTGTTTGGTTACCTAATTAGAAGACTTTTAGTAACATCTGATACATTTGATTTCAGATTTTCAATTTGACAAGCAATTTCTGTATTTCAAAACTTACCCCTCATACTATACTGCTGATCATGAGCACGTGTTTAACACATTCGCGGGGTTTCAACAGAGTCGAGCTACTGTACCATACTAACAAAGTGTACAAAAACTTGCCCTTGTGTTTCCTTATTCGTGGCCGTCTAGGTAGCATCCGTCAGATGATGTGTGTCCAATTTTTGTGCTGTGCTGTACTGGTGTTTCACTTGATATAAAAAAACTCGGGTTTCTATTTTTGACTCTGTTCTTTACTTCCTACATCTGAACTCTGAGTAGAGGATTCTGTGGAGGTGTAAAATGCTTCAAATTTTGTCTGTGCTTTTGATGCCAAACTGTTTATGCTGTAGGACGACTGAGTTTCGGTTGCTGAAAGCAAGCTAGCGTTCAAAAATGGTGGTTGATCCGGTTCAGGAATTTGACAGTCGAAATCAGTAAGCATTTGGACAACCTCGGACATGGATGGTCTTAAAGAAACTGAAGCCTGTGTGCATAAAAGCCCAATTTTTAGCACTCTCGATGCCTCGTGTTCTGGAAAATTGCCTTCTAAAGAAGGATCGACGGGTTCTGTCAATCTATTTGTCTTGTACAGTTTCCAAACCTATATGCGAAAATACCACATTGACAAATATGGACCAACGAATAAACTAGATAACATTATTATAGTAAAAAATTTAATGCAGTAATGCGGAATTTGGAATATACCAATTGAAGGAGAGAACCCGAGTCCTCGACGAAGACATTACTTTTTCTATTGCACACCATTTCAAGAACCAACACGCCGAAACTGTAAACATCAGCCTTCTCTGTGAGCTGTCCTCTCACTAGGTATTCGGGAGCCATATACCCTCTGCGCCGCGAGAAATCATACATTAAATTTTGAAACTGGCAAATCTTTATGAACATAGTGCATGTTTGGTATGTCAACGTTGGACCGAACTCGATAATATAATGATGATTCTTTTTCTTCCTTGTACTATCTAGTATTATCTAATTCATCTTACCAAATATGCCAAAAGATAGATGGTTAGCAATAATAATTTTTCTTACAATGTGCCTGCAATTCCCGTGCTAAGATGAGATCTATCAACAGCAAAACTTCGAGCTAGTCCAAAATCCGCAATTTTGGGATTGAGATTCTCATCAAGAAGAACATTGCTAGTCTTAATGTCCCGATGAACTATTCTATATTCTGAACCTCCATGGAGAAAAGCGATACCTTCTGCCGTTCCGACTATAATATTGTAGCGTTCCTTCCAACTTAGAATCTTAACCTTCTTGTTATCTGAACGAAACAAAGATGGAAAAATATCAAAAAGATACGAAAAACAAATCCGAAAGAACCTTAAATGAAATAATCAAACAGTTACCAAAGAGGTATTGTTCAAGGCTCTTGTTAGGTATAAATTCATAAACGAGCAAGCTCTCGGGCCCTTCAATACTACAACCCAAAAGCTTCACAAGATTCTTATGTTGAATTCCACTGATGAGGTTAACCTCATTGAAGAACTCATCGACCCATTGTCTAGTGCTGAAAAACAGCCTTTTCACGGCCACGGTCTTTCCATTTGTCAGGGTTCCTCGATACACAGCTCCGGCTCCTCCCTGTCCTAACTTTCTTGAAGGATCAAAATAGTTTGTTGCTTTCTCGAGAATTTCGTATTTGAAATTCAAATTCGACTTGTTGTAAGAATATGAAATTAGGCCAAGGTTTTTTCTTGCTGCACACAAACCTCATTCAACATGATTAGAATCATTCCCATTTGAAACTGTATCGATTATGAAAACTATAATATTATGGATATTATACCTTGATTTCGTTTATTCCATCTTCCATAGGCTGCATAACCACAAAATACAGAGAGCATACTGAAGGCCGATACTGACAAAACAATTGCCAACACTATCCCCGTCTTCAATATTTCTGCAAAATAGCCTTAAAATTGAGAAATCTGACCACAGATCACTCAAACGGAGCTCACATAAAAAATATGATAGATATATAATTAACCAGCAAAAGAAGAAAAAATGAAAAACAATTATACGATTTAATTCTCGACTCGAATTCGATCAAACGAGAATTTTTATCACCTAAAAAACAATTATAGAATAAACCAAACTTACCAGAACTATTATTTGTTGTATCAGAATTATTAGAGTAGAATTTCTTAGTAGAATATCTCAAATAACAACCAGTATTCATTGCTCTGCCTTCCCGGCTGGGCAAACACTCCATCACCTCCCTACGCGCCGCCGTCAAGCACTCTCTGCAACCACTTCTGCTCAAAGTTCTCCAACAATCCGCCAAACCATAAACACCCTTCAATCCCGCCACCGCGTAACCATCGTTCAATACTGCACTTGTTGTAACATTGTCAATCAGACCCTCAACAGTTTTATTAAATTCCGATCGGGTGGGCTGAATCTGATTTTTATTATCATCAATTGAACTGTTACAATTCCGTTTATCCCAATTTGGATCTACTGTTTCTCCAAAAAAACTGTAGTTATCATACCGCAAAAAGCACCCATCGAGAAATATACGGCCACTCACGGCGGGAAGGCAGCGGGGGAGGCTGGTTCGACTCGTGGCGTAGCACTGTAGACAATCATCGTGTGATAAATCTCTATAGCAATGGGCTAAACTGTATATCGAAATAGCACTATTATTCTCTGCATGACTGCCCCAATTCTGGGATGTCACGAGTTGAGAAAGAAAATTCATTTCTTTAACAAACAGTGGTATGTAACTGCTATTTGGAGGCGGCCTTGATTTGCCACAGAAAAGCCCAGCTTGGGAAATTCTCGGATCGGATTGAGATAATGCGAACATGTAGAAGAACATGAAGATTATGATCCATTTGCAATATGAACAATTTGAGCTTGATAAATGCATGTAAAATGAAATGAAAACCATGGCCCTTCTCTATGGAGATTTGGTAGCTTTACAATTTCTATGGTCTACCCAGTGTAATATTATAGATACAAGGACACTGTGTACCACCCAGTACTGTAGGTTAAGTGTCAAAAAGTTGATTCCAACGGTACAGTTTTGCATGTAATTTTTAATTAATCCCATATTATTTTTCCTAGCTAAATTAAGGGTGACAGACGCGGACACGACCCGACTCACTTATTTTAGTAATTTCTTTAGAAAGATGAGCCGGTTCGTCGGCTCGTGTACGACTTAGCTCTGTCGGTTGTCACATGTAATAAGTCTTTGTTTGACTCACATTTTCTAAAATTTATTTTTTCTTCGTATTTATTTTTAATCACCCAATTTATAAAATTCTTAACTTTTTAACTACGCATCCCATCAATTCTATCAAAATCTACTAAAAATTAAACCGTAGCTAAATGTACTATAAAAAATTACAAATTTGTTGGATGAAACGATGAATGATTTTTAAATTTTAACTATTTAAATTTAAAGTTTTAAGTTGTTAAAAGAAGTATCACGTGTGATTTGTATCATAGATCCAGTTTATTTTTGGGACCTATCATATCCCATTTTTGCACAACAAGGTTATGAAAATCCAAGAGAAGCGATTGAGCGTATTGTATATGCCAATTGCCATTCGGCTAATAATCTTGTGGATATTGACGCTTTTTTGTAGAAGATGAAAATTTGCTATAGGTCCTCAAACTATAACTCTAATAACAATACAAGGCTTTAGTTAAAAGGTTTAAGATTGTGAGAGAAGGGGCTACGTTTAGCCATTTAAATTTTGTTCTTATTAGAAAATTGTCTAGATTATAGTGGTTGAACCTAAACTCATTAAAAGAAAAGTAATATTAAATTATTTGATTAATGGAGTAAAATAAAAGCAAAAACATGAAAGAAACAATTATAAGTTCACTTAATAAACAAAATAATAATGTGGGGGCTGTCCCCAAAAAATACTTTAGAGATTTAAGTGGTTGTTCGGATAATTTAAAAATCTGTTAAAAGGTTACAGTTAAAGTCAACAATTAATTTTAACTATACAGACCCACAATTTTTATCAACTTTTTGCTAACATCAACACCAAAGTGGGCAACTTATCCAAGTTAAAAAAATGGGCCTTCTTTGATTTCCATTTTTTCCAATACATTTTTCTCTATCTTCTTTTCAACCACACATTCTTCATTAATACGTAAATCAAAAAAAAATTCTTCTTTTTTAGTGTGTGTTTGTCTCTCATTATTGTAAAAGAAATGGAGTAATGAATAATATTTTTTTGGAGAATGTGTGGTTGAAATTAAAGTAACTTTATTGG
>CAIGRT010216326.1:1848-21955 GCA_903798405.1 Fraxinus platypoda
TAATTTAAAATTAAAACAACCATTTGAACCCAAAAGTCAAGTGACCAACGAATCTTATTTACGGTAGATAATTTCTTACTATTTACTTACTATTTTGTATTTAAATTTGAACCTTATATTTTTGTTGGAAATTTCGAAAAAATGTATAAAGTTCCTATAAATCTATTTTAAATGTTTAGTAAGTATTATTTCTAATTGATTAAAAATTAAAATAATATTAAAATAAGAAAACGCCTTTTTACGCTTTTTTATGCATATGTCTCGCCTAAGCTCGCCTAGCCCTGGGTTTGGCCTCCACGCATTACGCATTTTAGAACACTGGAAAAAAATAATAATCAAACAATCTAAAGTAAGAATTTGGATGGAAATTGACTTTTTTCATGAAAAATAAATACAATCAAACACACCCTTACTGTAGTATAATTTTTAGGGAATGAATACGATGAGAAAGAGAGAAATAAATAATCCTTTAACAACCTCCAATTCAGGTTACATTCTTATCTTATATAAATTAATTACTATCTATTTTGATATAAAAATTTTGAATCATGACCTTAATTAGGAAAAGTTTCTCAAACTTTGATAATTCTGAAAAATTAATCTTAAATATGGTAATAATGATTTTTTTTCTGGCTTAAATGCACATAGCTTCTCATCGAAAAGGAAAGTATTATAGTCAAAAACCTCATGACTTGTTAAGTCGAGTGCAATTAAAATGTTGTGTAGCTCACCCCTAGATCAAACCAATCATATTTATTAAATATGATACATGATGACATTAATAATTATCCACGATGACCAATGAGGTGAGAACTACTTGATATGCACTCCACGTAAAGCACCACATGATAGGTCGTCTATCCCTACAGGCTGTCTACCACCATGAGGCCCTCTACGTTCACATAGGCTGTCTACCACTATGAGGCCACCTACCACCATGAGACCCTCTACATTCACATAGGCCGTCTACCACTATGAGGCCGTCGACCACCATAAGGCTGTCTACCACCATGAGACCCTCTATGTTCACATAGGCGGTCTACCACTATGAGATCGTCTACCACCATGAGGCCCTCTACGTTCACATAGGCTGTCTACCACTATGAGGCCGTCTACCACCATGAGGCCTTCTACGTTCACATGGCCGTCTACAACTATAAGGTCGTTGACCACCATGAGGCTGTCGACCCCTATAAGGCCGCCTACTACCATGAAGCCCCCACGTTCACATAGGCCGTCTACCACTATAAGGCCGTCGACCCCCATGAGGTCGTCTACCACCGTGAGGCCCTCTACGTTTACATAGGCCGTCTACCACTATGAGGCGCCACCACTATGAGGCCCTCTACGTTCACATAAGCCGTCTACCACCATGAGCAGGCCGTCGACCATCATGAGGCAGCCTACCACCATGAAGCGTCGACCCCCATGAGGCACTCTACGTTCACATAGGCCCTCTATCACTATGATGCCATCGACCACCATGAGGCTGTCCGCCCCTATGAGGCCGCCTACCACCATGAGACCCTCTCCGTTCACATAGGCTGTCTACCACTATAAGGCTGTCGACCCCTATGAGGCCGCTTACCACCTTGAGGCCCTCTACGTTTACATAGGCCATCTACCACTATGAGGCCGATACTACACTTAACCATACAAATGGCAATGAGTTGGACGGGAACCGCTCAACGGCAAACGTGGGTACATCCAACCCCTTGAGGAGTGGGGGTCATCCCATCAGAACGTGGGGGAAGTGGGAAGACTTACGTGAGACACGTGGCACCATTAACTGCTGAACGAGTGCGTTGCATCATATGCCTATAAATACCCCTAAGGTGAGAAATGTATTGCTCTCTTGAAACCCGAACTATTTGAATTCCAATTATACTCTCTTCCTACTTCCTTAAACCGAATACCGATTTTCACGCCGGAGGTACAACGAGGGGAAATGCCCCGACCTCATTTTGCGGGTAACATTCATTAATCGGAGTAGCTGGAACACCCTACTCGTCAGGGAGAACACGTAAGTCTATCTCGCTACAATTTCAAAGTACATTTTCATTGTAAAATAGCAGAATTGTATCAAAATGTACGAAGAAGAACTAGAGACATAATAGAAAGTATGCATACAAAATTTGGGTTGGGTTTACAAATAGTAAGCATCATACAAAATTTGCATTGTGTTTACAGATAGTAAGCATAATTTAATCATTATTTTGTATTAAATTAATATTTGAATTACCTGAAGTTCACATTTCATCACACGAAAGTAAGACTTCTCAATACGAGATTTCACTTTTCACCAACTTGTACTAGTTTTTAACTATTTATGTTACACAATTTTGTCTGTGTGACGCAATGCGAACAAGGAATTCAAGCAAAAATTTTAAGAACATGAGTTACGCAAATTAAAACTCACGAATTATATTAATGAAAGATAATGAAAAAAAAAAACAATTAGATAACCCTTTATTTATAAGTGTTTACATGAAAATCTAGTTTAATAGGATTAAAATTAGTAAAAACCTAGTTTAAACAAACTAAAATTAAAAAGTCAATCGTACGTCATGGCATAGCGTGTGTATTACTCGTATCGTCGTACTCTTTCCGGAATGCTATTATAAGCCCAAATCATGTTCTCTCCGCACTATTAATTTTTCTTCATTTTGATCCAATTTTTTAACAATACGTTGTACATCAATTTAACAATAGAATTGCAGTAGGAACTAACTCGAATATTTACTATTTATTTTGTTGACAATTTTGTATAGCAATTAACGTTTACTTATTTTAGTCCAATTGGAATGAACTTCACAGTGGAATCTGAAACTGAGACCATCTTCGGACAAAAATATATATATTTCTTGGGATCTTAGCCATCATTGCGATTGGATTTATTTGTCAAAACTGTGTTGATTTGTTGGGAAACATGATGGTGAATGAGTGGAGGGCCTTGAGTAAGGTTTCATAGCTACATCATAACGAATCCTGCCTGTACCAGGTTCTTCGTTTCTTATAACAAATGTACATAATTTTGACAAATAAATCCAATCGCAATGATGGCTAAGATTCTTTCCCAAGAAATATTATAGATTGCCATCGCGTGATAGAATCTTCACATAAAATAGTAAAGTTCGATATAAACAACATAATTAAGAAAAGAAATTTAAAATCTTGATGATTGTTTTGTATAATACCATTATGTATCGAACTAAACTAGTATTTTTGAATAGAGAGGGTGGAGGGAAAGTGGTATTTCTAAGTCAAATAGGTATGGAGCAAATATATGATTAGCCTTTCGTGTTCAGATTTTGGAGAGATGGGAAGACACCAAGTTGCATGAGAAGATGTTTGCGAAAATATCTACCTAATTTCATAGAATCATTCGATTTGAATGTTACACGAAGAACATAATTATCATATGAAAGAATGTGAAATATTAATTATTTTTTTTAATGTGTATCTTAGACGTATTCTATTGGTGTGTGTTTGATGGATATTGTTGATGAAATAATGTATTTTAAATAGTGATATGATGGAAAATATGTGATTAAAAAGTAATGAAAAATTATTGATGTGATGGAAAATATTATTTTACTGAAAAATGTGTGTTTGAGAATGTAATCTGAAAGAATGTGTGTCAGACAGGGGAATTCACCGAAAATTAGAATGGTGTGGTTTATGGGACCTTGTTATACTGACACAACACACACGTTCTTCGTTCTAGGTACCTGAATGCGTGCCTAATTCTCGATTTCACGTATTTTTTTGAAGATTCTTGAAAAGTTAAAAATAATAATATCCAACTATGAATAAGAGTAGGAGAATATTCCATATCCAGTTCTCTCATTTTTCATATTCTCAAATTAGGTTGTATTATTGAACGACTTTTGGCCATAAAAGCATCTCTCTTACTTTATCTTCAAAATCCAATATTAGGTGAGCAGTCCCTTTCTTTGCCCTCCTTCAAAATAATTAAAAGGGTACCTTAAAAAACAAAGTAAATGATTCATTAAATTTAAGGCAAGTTCAATAGACAATACTTTAATTAAATTCCATTTCTATTTCATATTCCTTTATTTGATAATATGTAATTCTAGCTCGTCTCACCTATCAAATATGTCTCTAATAATTTTATTTTATCGACCTTAAGAAATTTTTGCAGTAGATATCACGACGCAATCTAACATGTAGACATATACAAATATGTAATCAACTCAATTTCTATGGAAAGCAGTAATATACGAAAAGATGAACAATGACAGGTTCTTATTGGTCCCAATTTCTGTAACATTCCTACAAATATTTGGGACAATTTGTCTCACGTATGTTACCACTTGTATGTATAATCATATGTTTCTCCCAAATGGACAAGATTTGTATCAACTTCGAATCAAGAATACAACTCATTTATATCTTTTTCGAAAATGACGATTTAATAAATTTTATTCATCATAATAATTAAAAATATTGATTTTTTTTTTTTTTTAATTGCAGTTGCTTCTAATTTTTCTTTTTAGATGAATGAATGAATAAGAAAAAGAGAAATATGAAAGTGTAATTGTTAAGTAGCGGTGTCTCAAAATAAAAATACGGAAAGAATTCATGTATTCAAATAAAAAATATACGAGAAAATGAAAAATCGGCATCCATACATTTTGCTAGATGGACAATATTTATATTTGAAAATTTGGGTTGTGCATTATCAAAAGTCGGAAAGAACTAAGACCACATTTAGGGAGTGTGTGAGATCGATAAAAATTGGTGAATTCCATAAAAATGTGTGATAAAAAGAAAAAAAAAATGGTAGTGTTTAAATTGAAATTTGATCAATTTTTAATAAACAAAAGCTTATCGAGTAAGCACTTAATAGGATTAAATCATTTACCTTTTCTTTTGAAAACCAAAAAATGAAAAAATCACGACGGTGCCCTTCAATCACCCAAATGTTGGTGATTGAAGACTCGACCACAAAAAATAAAAAATAAAAAAATCACTCTAGTTTGGTGACACAAAGACTTATAACGTGAATCAACGAAATTGAATTGTATTTTTTTTTTTTTTTTTAATTTCTTGCACCATTCACTATATCACTCGACAATGAAATTTCATTGAAAATGTTTGGGACGTTAAATTATCTATTGCCAAAATCTTAAAACAATTAAGAAACCGACAGAAATGAAGTAATTTCCCACTTTTTCAAGAGCAAAATCTCTTCGATTTCCATGTTTTTTTTCGTTCTCATCATGATTTATATTTACAAAATGTGTGACCGGCAAGCAGTAGACAATAAGTTTTGATTGGAAATTAAAGCCAAACGTTTAAATTGCTAATTGTTGATACAATGAATTCAATTAAAGATTCCATGTCTTGTGGGAATGGCGGCTTACACCTCTCTTTTTCTCCCTTTCTAATTTTTTTTCGTCAAAATTAAGAATCCTTCTCCACGCGTGTGCACGAAGATCAAGATGCATCATTTTTCTAATGTCACAAGGGTCCATTTGGCACAATTTTTATTTTTGCTCTTATTTCTTGTAGAAACGTTCCTCGAAAAATTATTTTAGATCAATTTCCTGTAAAAACTTTTCTAACCAGACTAAATACTTTTAAAAAATTATCCCAATGTTCAAAAACAACTTCTTAAACTCAGAAGAAGCATTTGATTTTCAGAAACTCTACCAAACGGCCTAAAGTGATTTGAATTGGGTGAGTCCTAGATTCAATTACTTTCTAATGATTTTTTGTTTAAATTAATTTTTTATAAAATCGAAAACTTAAAAAATTGTTCAAGCATATTAGGTTTGAAAGTGCAGTCGAGTACGGCCATTTAAAATTGCTCCTAGACCAAATAGTAATGCCCGTATCATTTCATTAGTATGTCATTTTGTTGTCGATTTTTATATCCCGCAAGTGTACGAATCGTAACAAGTAATATGTGGATCAATGATTCTGGATATCGTTTCCACATGGACTACTATCTAATTTGATCGAAATCAAATAATAAGATTTGTGATTGGTGTTTAAATTATTATAACTAAACTAAATTAATCTAACATACACAATTTATTGAATTTGGGTTTTAAAAGTATTAATGTGGAAACTAGGACATACAATTTTACCTATGGATCCCCATTAATTCGCCATCAAAATTCATTACTATTGTAGTGTTCGATCAAATTCTTATAAAGTATTCAATTTACTCCTATCGAGTTCTTATTGAGTCTATTTAGTTAATTTAATTCTACATCTCTATGTGAATCAATCGTAGTTAAACGAAATATTAATTCTAATAATTCATCTAATGACCGCAATAATTAGTATAGGTATCTCTACACGTTATACTAAATTATCGAATTTTACTATGTGGTTTAAATCTAAAACCCACATCTCGATTCGTAATAGATTCACAAAATTATTAAATAATCGGCTAAAGAATTCAAATCATTGAATTCATGAATAAAATCAACACATATACATTTAAAGAATTAAAATCTTGAATAAAAGAACCAAATGGTCACATACGTATCATTTCATTAGTATGTCATTTTGTTGTCGATTTTTATATCCCGTAAGTGTACAGTTCGTAACAAGTAATATAGTGGACCAATGAGTCCAGATATCGTTCCCACAAGGACTACTATCTAACAATTGGTTAAATTATTCCAACTTTAATTTGATCGAAATCAAATAATAAAAGTTGTTATTAGTGGGTAAGTTATTACAACTAAACTAAATTAATCTAACGTACATAATTTATCTAATTTAGGTTTTAAAAGGATGAATGTGGATGCTAAAACTTACAATTTTGCCCATGAGAATCTCCTTTAATTCGCCAATCTAACGTACATAATTTATCGAATTTGGGTTTTAAAAGTATGAATGTGGATACTAGAACTTACAATTTTACCTATGGATCCCCTTTAATTCGCCATCAAAATTCATTACTATTGTAGTGTTCGATCAAATTCTTCTAAAGTATTTAATTTACTTCTCTTGGGTTCTCATTGAGAGTATTTAACTAATTCAATTTCATATATTTATGTGAATCAATCTTAATTAAACGAAA
This sequence comes from Fraxinus platypoda, assembly GCA_903798405.1. NCBI lineage: Eukaryota > Viridiplantae > Streptophyta > Magnoliopsida > Lamiales > Oleaceae > Fraxinus > Fraxinus platypoda. The sequence goes on from CAIGRT010216326.1 coordinate 8,915, forward strand.
TATTAGTTCTAAGAATTCATCTAATGATCGCAATAATTAGTATATGTATTTCTACATGTTTACTATGTGGTTTAAATCGAAAACTCACCTCTCGATTCGTAATAGATTTACAAAAAATTAATCTAACGTACATAATTTATTGAATTTGGGTTTTAAAAGTATGAATGTGGATACTAGAACTTACAATTTTACCTATGGATCCCCTTCAATTCGCCATCAAAATTCATTACTATTGTAGTGTTCGATCAAATTCTTCTAAAGTATTCAATTTACTTCTCTCGGGTTCTCATTGAGAGTATTTAACTAATTCAATTTCATATCTCTATGTGAATCAATCTTAATTAAACGAAATATTAGTTCTAAGAATTCATCTAATGATCGCAATAATTAGTATATGTATTCTACATGTTTACTATGTGGTTTAAATCGAAAACTCATAGATTTACAAAATCATTAAATAATTGGCTAAAGAATTCAAAGCATTAAATTCGTGAATAAAATCAACACATATGCATTTAAAGAACTATAATCTTGAATAAAAAAATTAAAGGGTCACACATAAATTACATTATTCACCCTAACTATGAATTTAGTTACTCATAATAATGAAAGAAAAATAAAAAGTATAGAGTTCTTAAACAGGTTTTGAAATTTTGATCATAAAAAGAATTGAATTTTGCACCAGAATCTTCTTCAATCTTAAAAGTCTTCATACCCTAACGTTTTCTCTTTGATCTTAATGATTATGTGTTTTTCTCTCCCCAAATTGTGTGAGACTCTCTCAAAAGTGTCAAAAACTTGTATTCATACTCTTCTCAACGTTTGTGTCCAATGTACATTTTTATGGGTTTCAAAATGGGTCAAACACACGCCCTAGATACACCCCAGGCGGTGCCTTGATGCCACCATGCTGCCGCGGCACTGCGAAGACAGCATGGTGGTGCCTTGTCGTCGCCGCCGCCTATTGGAAATATTTCATCATTGCACTTATTTTAATATTTTTATCATAATTTTCTCTCTCGATATTAAATTGAGGTGATTCAAATTGGGTTGTAAAGATACTTTAAAGGGCTACAACTTTACCAGCAATAGCTATTTTCCAATTCGAACAATTACTAAGCCACAAATTGGTCTCAATCTTCGGTTGAAAATCTGGAACATCCTTGTGCGGTTGAAAATTGATTTGTGAAAATATTTTAGTCATATTTCACTCATTTTGACTTCTAATTTCATCCAATTGACCCATAGAATTCTCGAATCTTCATCGTGAGCTTCGTTTCAACTTTTAAGTATTTACACTTTAGTCCTCACACTTTGGTTCTTGCCCATTTTTCGTCAATTTTCGCTTCTTTCTTTCAAATCCACTTCATTTCATCGAGTTTCACCTAATAAACGAAATATACAATAAATTAGACTATAATTGTTTAAAATAATTATTAAATGTCTATATTTTTTAAGTCCAAATAAGTGTATAAAATACACTTATCAAATAAGAACTAGAGTTGAGAAGATTTTTTTAGAGACAAGTAGACAAAGAAAGTAGTCGAAGAATGAATGTATTGCAATAATCATTTTGAAATGGGAAATTTTTCGTTTTCATTTCATGTCTAAATTTTTGTCTTTTGTTATTAGTTTTTCATTTATTTGCGCTGAATATGGTCCCCAATTGTTTTGGGAACCCAATCATTCAAACTAATAGACAAAAGTTGTCTTAATACTTTTGTCTATTAAACAATTTGCTTTCTAGACTTTTGTAACACTTGGCATATTAACAAAACATTAATAGATTCTCACATTTTTGAATAATGTTGTTTAACACCACAAGAATTAAAACATCAGAATATGTAATATCGAATGAGGGATACAATTAAATGATTCACATAATTCTATCTTTATTTCAGTATATTACACAGTGTCATCTAGACGGTTGTTGTAACATTAGTGATATTAGGTACGTGATGAGTCAATTGTGTTATAAGTCCAATATTATCATTTAATTGATGTCCATTTCGGTAAGACAGTTCTATATGTATATATGGTACACTCGCTGATTCATATGATACACAAAGTCATTTATGTCATATTCTATTAATTTTTATTTTGTTTCTCTCTCTTACTTTCTTCCGTGGCATCTACTTAAATCACAACACGAGTCTTTGTGTTGGAAGTTATTTACTCATTCGTGTTTGATATGTTGTATGCCTGATAATAGATAAAAATTTCATTTTTTCCTTCTTCTAATACAGTGTTCAATTTTGTCAAATTCATTTTACAATACAAATCAAAACTTTTATTGAAAGGTGGAATAGAGAGAATGAAAGCAAGAAGTTAAAATATTTTCTATTGTCCAGTTCGATTAAAATTATCAAAAATAACTTATCAAGATTAGTAGTAGACAATTTTTTTTTAGAACCAAACACGAACATGATAGAACCGACCAATTTGGTTGTGGTTCCTTTAATAAATGGATCGACTTTTGGATCATTCATTGAGAATCGATCGATTTGGTTCTAGTTCTTCATGCTTCCTTGAGAACCGCGAGTGAATTAGGTTCTCTTGAATTTCTCTTTTAGTTGGTGCATTACATCAAAATGTACCAAATATTTCAACGCTAATTTATCTCAAGCTAATAATCTATTTTTCATACGTATTTAAGTTGAAGAAAAATGACAAGTGATTTCATAATTTTTTGAATTTAAAGAATGGGATCGAACCAAAATGGAATTGGTTGGTTCAATTTTGGTTCGGATTCAAAGTTAGATATGAAATCCATAGTTCTATTTTTAAGATTATAATCAATAGTCAATTCGATTCCCTTCGAAACCGAACCAAATTAGATCTCGTCCAATCCTAATCAAAACACTTGAAGTTTATCCGAGGTAAACATGCAAGGGAGAGTTTCCTTTCGAATACCTATATTCATTATCACCCATAGCATAACATTTTAGGCAATATAACAAAAAAAAAATTAGGAAATAGCGACCCAAAGAGCAGGCTTCCAATTACACAATCCTTTATTCCCATGCCCACTTTCCTTGCACCAACTACTACACAACCCTTGAAATTTCTCCATTCCCATTTCAACATCCACGCCCTGTCCATGTCCATGTCCAATTCTCACATCATCATCTTCTTGTTCTAATTCTATTTCTTCTTCATCAATGACATCACTTTCGTACATTTCATCTTCCAATTCACTGTTACGTTCTTCACTTTCTTCTTCTTCGTGGGTCGTTTGTGGGTCAATTTTTGTGTCACAATCTTGGAAAAAGCATAGCCTGAGGCGGCCATCGCTTCTTTCTGCTTGAAGATAAGTGGGCTTAAATTGGGTTTCCACTGCTTCGATTATTAGCCTGCCGCCTTCACAGTGGCGCCGGACTTGCAGGGGATTTGAGCGGTCGCTTATTGTTGTCAACGGCGGGGGAAAACTGCGACAAGAATTTGCTGCTGCTTTATTGAAATTTCTTGATTCCTGCTTCGGTTTTTCTGGTGCATTTTGGATTGAGCTGTAACTGTTTGAGAAAATGCTGCAATCAGAAATATCGGTGCCCGTTTCGCTTCCTAGATTTTCAGTACATAACTCCAGGCTTATTTTTTCACTTGGTGACTTTTTCTCAAAGGGATGAATATATGGGGCATCATTTTCCTTTGCTGACTTCGAGCTTGTGGAATAGAGATTTTGAAGAGAACTCCAACCAGTTATTTCAAGTTTTTCTTTAACTTCTGGGATATCATCACTTCCTAACATGCCGAATTCCACGGTGTTTGACGACGGCGACGGCGGCGCCGCTTTCAGCTTCAGACTTGCTGTCTCTGTGTGTTGAGACTGCTCGAAACATGATACAAGATTCCGACTCACTATAGTTGACATAGAAAACTTAAGAAAAGAAATGGAGATCCCACAGCAAATATATGGAATCTTTGCAAGAAAAAGAACAAGATTTTCTTGACCTTTTAGAGAGACAAAGAGGAGACAGAGAGGAGGAGGAAATTGAACGAGGCATAAGTGAATGGTTTGGTGCCAATTTGTAGTGCCCCATTTAAATCTTGTGTATGGGGTGGGTAGGGGGTGCCTTTTGCACTATTTGAATTGTACATCATGTGGGTAGAAAATTGTTTTGATGATGTCCTTCCTTCTACCTATCATATATGTAGTGTAAGAGGAGGTATACGAGACACGAGGATGTAATTCAGTACAAATCTCTTGTTTATTTAACACGTTCGTTCAATATATCATATGTCAATGTATATTCATTGCGTTAAATGATAATTCATTTCGAGTTAGGGCAAATGTATCAATCATTTGTGATGATTATATGTGTCAGGTTCTGATCTCATCCATTATGAAAATTTTACACATATCGGACCTTTACTCCGATAAAAAATGCATTTTTAGCTTAAACTTTTGAGCGAATGTGCAAAATACCACAATTATCACTCATGGTCCAAATCTATATATTTGGTATATCCTCATTATAGTCACAATCCAAATTGGATGGCATTTTTGAGATGGAAACATCATAGCCCACAAAGTTGAAATTTTTGGGATATTAGTTTCTATGAATTATGGCCCCCGAGCATGAGTATATTGACTAAACTATCCACTTCCCTTTCATGATTGATCGGCTCTAGTCAAGGGTGTTTACGTCATTTGTTTAAGCATCTTTGAATTTTGATAGATGGTAGTATTGGCTTGGAAACAGATGGAAGCCAAATCGTTATTTAAACTTGTTGAATTTAATCAGATTTGTAACTGTTTAATTTCCTGCTTTTTCTATTTTGCCACTACTATACCAATAATCTTATAAAATTCGTTTAAGTTTGACTGAATTGATTTTATGTATGATGTTTGTGTCTTCATCACGACAGTGATACATATTCACAATCGTGTTTAAGTTTTAATGCTCGTGATATTTCAAGTATTACTCAAACAACAACAAATATTTTAAGTTCAAGAACTCGAATTTAATTTTTTTTTACGAATTATAAAGTTGATAGAAAAAAGATTTTTGTTATAGGTCACAAACATGTTGGACTGTCATTTGTCAGTTCAATGCGAATCTTAGCCTCGTCTGTGAAGAATTTATAAATGATTTGATTTATAAAAAACGCGCATTTACGACCGAAGTCTCGTTCCCTACCATTCTCTTACATACTGTTCGCTTCGGGAAATATTCTCTTTTACCCTTCACGACTTTTTGTCTCGTCTTTCAGGATTCAATTTAAGTCTTTCATAAAGCACATGTCTTGGATTTGAATTCTGAATGACGCGACAGAAAGCTGTGAGGGATAAGCTGGATCATTCCCTTCCAAAACGGACAATATGTAAGACTCAAGGATCGAGTGACCCAATTTGATGGCAAGGTTGACCATTTGGATGGACAAGTGTAGACTATGACAAAAAGGCATCTCAACTAGTGTTGGGGTTGGGGTCGATAAAGTGGCTAGGGTGAGTCTTCATGCACGGCTGGACGCTTGGTTCACCTTCCTATTTAAGTAAGGAATGAATATCGGATCCTACTGACGTTCAATCAACGACCAGGCTTAGTGGTTGATGCNACAAAAACCCTATGGATCAGCAAAGGCTTGTTCTGGACCACGCCGCTAGATTGATACTGCCAGCCTATTGTGGGATGACTGCCATCTTCCTATTTAAGTAAGGAATGAATATCGGATCCTACTGACGTTCAATCAACGACCAGGCTTAGTGGTTGATGCTTGCCGCTTTTCCTATTTCAATAGAAAAGAGACTAGCTTTTTCCTCCAAACCCCGTCGAAGTAGTTGGTATTTCAGAGATTTCTCTATAAAAAATAGGAATCGGAGCTTGAAGAAGGGGAGGGAGAAGGATCCCTTGACCTATATACTTTCCTGGGACTAGTCTTGCCCATCTAAATGAATAAAGGACGGGCGAGAAAAAGCAGCCGCCAAGCCTCCTCCAGAAAGCTTTGCTTTACGTTGGTCATTACACCTCATCTCATTCTTGGACCGACTCGCAAAAGGATTCACACAAAATCTTTTATCCAAAAAATAAATAAAAATCCCTTAAAATAAGAAGCTGATGAAACCGTCATCATCCACTAAGCAGCCTTTTTATGTCTGCCGGCTATGTTTTAATCTATGAATATCAATCTAATGCCTTTCTGCCTTCCATATAAAAATTTCATGAAAAGTTACTTTGATTGGATTCATCAATTAATTGGAATCCATGTGAATAGACAACAAAGGACCTCACCCTAAATGTTACATTTCATGGCTCAAAATAAAATAAAAAAATGGTTGGTGTTTGGTTTGTGTTTCTATTTTCTATTTTCAGTTTTGAATTCATTTTTTATTTTCTGTTTTGAGGGATTATTTTAATATTGCAGAAAACGCGTTTGATTTGTTGTTCCGAAAAATTGTTTCTCAAAACAAAAAATTAAAAAACGCGTTTGATTTAACAAAAAAATAGAAATAGTTTGATGACATTTTTTTTTTCAATCAATTTGATTATTTAGTAAAACATATCAATTTTATGCTCGTATGAGATTATTTAGTTTTATGGGTATTTGTATTTGGGTAGGTTTTGTATGATTTTATTAATAATTTTAATTTGAGAAATGTTTAAATTCATTTTCCTTGTTTTGAGTTTTTTTAAAGTATTTTCATTGAAAACACTCAAAACTTCAAGAAGCCATTTTGAATTTTATGTTGTAAAATTTTCCTTGTTTTCGAAAACATATTTTTGAAAATAACATACCAAACACGTTTTTAGTGTTTTAAAAAACTGAAAATGGCAACAAAACGGCAAACCAAACGCTTCATTGCCAACCTTTTAGGTAATAGTTAATATTTTGTGAATTATAATTTTTGTATGAGAATACTTGCTGGAGAAATACTTCCATGTCTCCCATAAATGTTAGGCCATGTCTGATATCTCCAAATTATCCATGGAACTTGTAAATAATTTTTCATTTTCAATCTTTTAAATTGTTTGATAGGAAAAAAATTTCTTGGTATTGGTTTTCCACCATATCCCCCACGTGACCCATTTTTCCTTGTTTTCCTTGAATTTGTTTTCCCACCACTTTGGTAGGAAAATTGTTTTCCAGCTTTTTTTTTTTTTTTNTGTCTGATATCTCCAAATTATCCATGGAACTTGTAAATCATTTTTCATTTTCAATCTTTTACATTGTTTGATAGGAAAAAAATTTCTTGGAATTGGTTTTCCACCATATCCCCCACGTGACCCATTTTTCCTTGTTTTCCTTGAATTTGTTTTCCCACCACTTTGGTAGGAAAATTGTTTTCCAGCTTTTTTTTTTTTTTTGGATAATGGAAACAAATTTTATTCTCAATTGTAACAAATTTTATCCCTTTAATGAACAATTTTAATGTAAAACAAAATCAAACGAATACTAAAAGATCCAAAATTTTAATATTTTCCACGTGAAAAATTATACTAATAAAACACAATTAATTGACAATTCTCAGGAAAACAATTCTAGGCAAATCAATTCCTTAGAATTCATTTTCTTTCCATCAAAATTCCACTCTTGCAATCAAACGGACCCTTAAGGTAGAAATGTGATCGAGAGTTCGTCCCCTAATATGTTCCTACTAGAACTAAATCTTTTCTTATCAATTTAGATAAATGTCTTTTTTATACGCTCGATCATCAATTTTCAAAAGCCTATGTTCTTAGGTTTGATCGAGCTAGTTAGGGTCGGGACTTGATGGATCATTGTGATCCCAACTCCAAGAGCTCGAGTCCACTCAATTATTAATTCTTGTCTAACTAAGATTAAGTCATTAATATTGAGTCAACCAAATTACAAAAAAGACAAGAAAATTTTTTGTTGACACTCATTTATAAAATACTTAGAATGTAGATTAATAATTAAGAAATCTCTATCAACAAGATTAGGTCAGCCCAATTAGTACTGGAGGACATTACTTTTACATCAGAAACCCTCTGTTTTTTGTGTGTGATTATGTTAATTAATTTCAATTAATGCACACTTGTTAAGTTGTCCACTTTCTCATCATTCTTCTTTTTCTCTATTTACATTAGTAATTATAAGATGCTTCACAAGTAGATGTAACAATGAATCTGTTGAGGTTATCCCACATCGATTGGGGAAAGGGCTGGTGGTCAGTTTATAAACATGAGAGAAAGTCTCATCTGTTGAGCTAACTTTTGGGGTTGAGAATACCCAAGACCACCCAACAGAATCGATGAGAATATTTTTTTCAATTTTATGCTCCTTTGGTAAGTTGTTAATTTTTTGTCATTCATTCTTAGTTGTCTACATAAATAAGTGAAACTTTTTGAGCAGACGTACGATATAATTCCCTTTTAGTGAGTTGTCAATTTTTCATCGTTCCTTCCATTTCCATCAAATGACCCGGCCTCCGCTGGCTCTTCCACCGTCCGGTTATTTATATTTTGTGTCGTGCCGTGTCGTGTGTTTCGTATTTTCATTTGCATGCAACTTTATGTGTCTATATACCGTAAATGAATTAATATTACGTCATATTCCCTTATCATTGATTAAATTGTAAAAGTTGGCATTTTAAGATATTTTTTGCCTTTTAATTATTTTTTATTAGCTTGATTAACAAAGACAACAGAATCCACGTCCATGCTAACAAATGCGCACCTTGTTTACCAACAATTTTTCGTGTCTGCCGCCTTTACATTTCTATTATTAGCAAAGTGGTTCACATATTTTGTTAAAAGGTATACACGGTCATGCATATATACGTATTATATTAAAAGATATATTTTCGTGCGAGAGAAGAAATTTATTTATATGTATTTCATACTCAATGTGCTCCATCTCGTACAAACATAATTTATTTAAATATTTCGCAGAGTTACATGAAATTTTTTAAAAAATTTATCGGTGAATTTTAAACCCAAAAAATTAATTTTACTTCACAATAAGTGACATGTTGAAGATATAGTTTGAAATAATAAATACTTTCCTTCTTTAATAATTTAAATTTTAAGATAAATTAGTTTAAGATTACACTAGACTAATGTTAAAGCATCGAACCTCGGATTCATTGAACCACATGAAATGTTATAAGTTGACATCGAGACACTTATCTTCACAGCAAAGAATATATACGTACACAAGATTCATAGTTATCTATGGATATATATTATCATTCGTTAGATGATTTTTTTAGTTAACTTTTAGCACCCGTTTGGTGCCCATTATTTAATTTTTTAAAAAAAGTTTTGAATAGTATTTTTAGTAGAATGTGTGGTTAAAAAATAAGAATTTTTTTTTTTCATGCAGAATATTTTATTATGTGAATACGTGGTTGAAAATGATCCTATAACAAAAAAAAGTTTTAAAACAATAAGCACAAACATGGGCTTAATTTCTAGTAAGATCCATTTTTTTATATAAATAAATAAATAAACGGTTCGACCACTCGGCTTTGCTCATTGTAGTAAATATATGATTTGTAGGGCTCGAGTAGAGGTGTCTGGTGATGTCCCAAGACGATCAAGTCAAGAAGGACGTGTTTACATACCATGAAAGACTCATTCAAGAGTCATTTTATACGTCTTGAGTTGTGGAGATATTTGGTAGATAGTCTATCGTGAAGGAGTTATGGGTGTTTTTTTGGAGCCAGTATGAGGTTTTAACTACGACTATCGAGTTGTTACAATGATTGTGTTCATATTGACTACTTCCCAATGCGACACATCAATTCTTTTAGTTGATGGCGATGTCTCAATCATGCTATTTTGATGTAAATGAGCTTAATCAATAACGAGATGTTCGGCCAACTCTTTTAATAAGATGAAATTTCAAGATTCAGTATCGATAAAATAATACAATAAGCTAATTGAACACGAAAGGAAAACACATAACCCAAATCTGTACAACGTAGATCCCAAAAATAGATGTGCAGGCTTTTGGTCTTTTCAAAATTTGGGAGAGTCAGTTGGAATGGAAAATAACAGCAATTACTCCGCAGCCTTCCTGCCTGTACTTTGTTTTCTTGGTAAATTGTGTTTGCACATAATGTGCAAGGGACATTAATCCTGATAAAGACTTGTCTGTTCGACTTATCCTAAACATAGTAGCAAGAATTACGGCTTTGCATCTCCATTTCAAACCTAGTTTCATGCAAGGATAATGGATTCGGTCAGCCGAGGGTTTACGACTTTTTACTGAATTGAGCGAGTCTTAATTGACGTTAGATAGAATTTTATTTAAGTTCACGTCGGAATTAGTAGGAACGAAATAGAATTATTGAATCCTTTTTAGTATTCTTCTTTGATTAACTATTTTAAGTCCACCTTTTAACAATGCGTTTTATAGTTGGTCGAGAGTTCTTCGAAATGATTCCAAGAACCTACCCCGTCGATCAAGAAATATAGCCTAAAAATAATCCGAACTCTTCTATCGTCTTGCATTTTCTCTAGTGGGCCCCCCTTTTAGTCGTACTGGAGTGATTTGAGAAGAACGATTAGGGTCATATCAATGATGATGTCCACGAATGAGATTTATTAAACCATTCTTACAATCATTTTTATCTCGCTTTTTATGACCTTATTGTTTAACAACTTTGTAAATTAAAATGTATGTTACAAAGAACGATTTGAGCACTTCAAAACGTTATCAATAAAATTTTCTAATAATTAAGAACCAAACGTGCTATTGTGACGGGCACAATGTACTTATTTTTTGTTCTTGAGATGATCGAATGCTATATATGAGCCATACCCGACTTTCGTCTTCATTCTTACACTTTTACCACTTCATGATAACCGATAAAAGTCATGATCATTGAGGCTAAAATTTCTTTTGAGGTCGAGAGTTGAATATGATTGATTCAAATTCTAATGTGGAGGCAAGACAATTCCTAAAATTAATCGTGTCCTGTTGTAAATAGTAAGTTATTTGTGAATGACAATTGTACCCCTGCAACTCTAGATATTATTACCATATGTATCACTATTCCTTCTATATAAATGTAGGGCTTTGATTCTCATTATAATACACACAAGTCTATTGACTTTTATTTCATCTTCTTTTTTTCTCTCTTTTTACAACACGTTATCAACACGAAAGTTTAATTTTTCAAAGTTTAGTGAATGTAGTAATTTTTTTTAAACATAATCATCTATCATGTGTACCAAAATTAATTTGGTAACATGTGAATTTTTTTATATACATATACATTATAGCACATCAATTTCTTCTTGCGAATTGTTATTCCTAAACTGAATTGAAAGGAATTTGCCGCAATCAATTTCTTCTTTTGCCTTCCAGCTTTCTGCCGATTTTTTTTAATATGCATGCCGAACCAATTGTATCAATTGCGTGCCAACATTGTATTTTCTGCTTGTCGCCATAATTTTTTAAATCTTCTTGCCAATTCACGTGTGATTTTTCTTTGGTCAATTCATGTGTCAATTTTGCCAATCTTGTCATTATTGAATTTGTATCAATTTCTACCAATTGTCTGCCACCATAATTTTTGTGCTCCAATTCGTATGTATGCAATCAATTTCTAATTTATTCAATTCCTGTTTATTCTTTTCTTTGATCAATTCTTATTTGTATGGTATTTAATATTTTTAACTTGATTAGATATTTTAAATGTTCTTTCATAAATTCAAAACGATAAATTATTATGTTGTTGCTCCCGAAACAACACAAAATTATAATTAATATTCTAGAAAATTTTTAATGTAGATATATCTGTTACAAATATTAATTATAATTAATATTCTTGAAGAATATTTCATGCTTCTGAAGAATTATTATTTTAAATAGTAGTTTGTTGGTGCTCTTGAAGTAGCACACTATTATGGACAAATATTCTAGTTAGATTTTATTTGCTGACACTATGCAATACATCTCCCGAAGAACATAATTAAATACGATTTATTTTTTACTCTTGAAGAGTAAATCCTTGTATTAATTATTATAATAATATGTGATTATTCCTCAAGAGCATGTATTATAATTTTCATTATTTTAAATATTGGCCTATTGCTTTTGAAGAAATAATAATAAAATATAATAAGCTCTTGAAATAGTACGTCTCAAAGAATTATATCTCGTTGTGTTTCTGAAGAATACAAACTAGATAATTCAATACTTAGCGCAATTTTTTAAAGGAAAATAAGTTTTATTCAAGAAGAATAGTAATTATCGCTCCAGAAGAGCATACAATTCGATGTTTCAATATTCTCAAAGAATATCAGACTAGTGCTTTGAAAAAGCATAAATCTTGATATACTAATAAGATTTAAATGGATTTTGAAAATATTTGTTTAACATATAGTGCAAATATTCACCCACTTCTTCAAGATAAAAGTACTTCTTAAACTTTAACATTAGCTGAAAATAATGTTAATACGATATCAAGTGTATTGAATATTATTGAAGGCTCTGGAAGAGCTTGTATCATTTTACCAAATAATACAAAATTATATATTGAAGATGCACTTTATTCTAGCAAATACAGAAGAAATTTGCTTAATAGATATCGCTGCAATAGATATCACATTGAGACAATGCAAGAAATTAATGTTGAATATCTTTGCATAACTTATTTTGTATGTAGCCAGAAGCAGATAAAAGAAAATTTTCATACACTCGCATCTTACATGTATTAAATATTTATAAAAATGGTCGAATCAAATATTATTACGAATCAGAAATTCGTTGATCCAAAAAAATTTATATTTTGGCATGACCGACTTGGACATCCAGGAGTTATAATGATATGTCGAATAATAAATAACTTATATGGACATCCTTTAAAGAATCAATCAGAAGATTCTTTTACCTAATGATTATCCATGTGTAGCTTGTTCGCAAGGCAAGTTAGTCATTAGACCTTCGGCTACAAATGTCAATATTGAATCTCCAACTTTTTTGGAAAGAATTCATGGAAATATATGTGGGCCAATACATTCACCATGTGGACAATTTCGTTATTTTTGTATTAATTGATTCTTCTACTAGATAGTCACATGTTTGCCTATTTTTCACTGGGGATGTAGCCTTTGACTATTGGTC